>CM076583.1:1069329995-1069596999 GCA_034641835.2 Pinus albicaulis
TAAAGTTTGGTTGTCCTAATCTTCCTGATCGGTTGATTCCTCTGGAGCGGCCTCCCTGTCTTTGTTGTACCAGTTCTTGATTCTATCTTTAGCTAGGCAATCATTATGCTGGTAACTCCATTTAAATTTGGCTCACTTGCAGTGAGTGGGGATGATTCTCTCAGGATCATACGTCCGGTGTGACACGGGAGGTAGACAAAATCCTTTGACTTGCTCAGCCTCTGCCTCTACTTCCCTGAAATCTTTCACTGTGTAGGCGTTGATAGTGAGCGACAGAGTGGGCCATGGCTTCTTCTTGCCCTTAGTGAGAACTTTTGAAAAACCACCTGACATCTGGTAACATGTTTCTTGGAGGAGCAGTTTGTCGATGACGAACTGGGGTAGTGCGTGGGGGGGCTTTAGTGACCCGAAGACTCAGATGAAAGTGTTATCCATGACAGGAAACTAGTTGGCCACTCGCGTTATCGTCTCCATGGCTCGCTCGGACATGCACGGGGTGTCTTTTCCAAACAGTTTCCCATAGAGAGCGAGGATGAAGCTATGCAAGATTGACTCCATGTCTTACTTATATTTAGAGTCCCAAAACACCAGTAAATCTTTGTGAATTGGACCATCGTGCTTCGAATCTCAGTTGTGTGCCCACCCCTCAAAATGGCACCTTGCACATACTGCATCCAAAAGATAAGACGCCATATAAAATTACGATGCATACGCGTCATCAGGTGCCAGTGCCAAATATATGTTTGATTTGAGGGACGCCACTATCAAGTTGGCCCAGTTGAAGCGGGTGTCGTACACAGTGACAATGTACATCAGAGAAACCCAAGCATCGTTGAAATTGGTTGCATCTGGACGGCAATACATCCTACATAACATTGCAGCTACGAGCTTGTAGACCTTCTTGAGACCTGTTGTCTGATATTCTTGGTCCTTCTTTAGCTTGAAATTTTCTGGTTCCTCCCACCATCCTCTTAAGGTCTCGGGTATGGGAACTACATGAGTGGTGGCCCACTCCTCGATGAAGGTCTGTTCTCGGGCGAGAAGTGCATAATAGAATTCTGCATCTTGTCCCTTCAGATTTGCGAATGATTTCCCGACATGATCCCAAATAACCCAGATCTTGGGGTCGACCTTTTGCAGGATCCACTCGATCAGCTCTGCACATGGGAATATAGGTGGATGGGCCCCCGCGTAATGGAGCTTGGATATTTTAATCTGAATATACACCTGCCAGTCTGGGAGGTCCTCTGGAAATTCAGGCTTTGTGAATTCTTGGTAAACCTGATACCAACTCATATTGTCCCCTTTTCCGAATGTGCAGGTGGTGTCTCCATAGATAGGGGGAAGAGAAAGAGTTATTTCCTCCTTTGAGATTTCTATCTCAGGGCTTTTATTCCTTTTGCGAACTTCCGGAGGCCCCACATCACTTGAGGCCGACGAGATGGATATGCACTCTAACTCAGCTTCAAGGTTCCCTGGTATGTTCATAAAACAATCCCACAATAAGATAGATGTCATATTTATAAATACTTGGGCTGCTCCTACCTTTGCTCAACTATTTTCAAGGAAATGGATGAACCTGCGACCTAGCGACCTTGTGACTGGGTCGCAGGGTCGCTAGGTCGCGTTGGTTTAAACTTTCACAGAAAAGCGACCTAGCGACTTAGCTATTTGCGATTAGGTCGCGAGGTCGTTGAGTCGCGGAGCCGCACCGGTTTAGATCTTCACGGAAATGTGACTTGGCGACTTAGCGACTCGCGACCAGGTCGCAAGGTCGCTGAGTTGCGAAGTTGCGTCACTTTAAACTTTCACGGATATGCGACCTAGCAACTGTGTGACTTGGCGACCGAGGTCGCCAAATCGCGAGGTCACGGAGTCGCGGGGTTGCTCTAGGGCTTGGAAAATGGGTTACGCGACGACCAAGACCTTCAGCTTGCATTTAATAAAAAAATGGGACGTAAGGCGACACATTAAGTGTAAATCATGCATGAAGTTCCTCATTGGAAAGGGATGGAAATGGAACCTGAATAGACTGATGCAAGGGAGGCTTCTAGAGAAGGTATACAGGGAAGTCAAGCTATGGGGAGGGTAAAGCTATAGCAACATGATTCATGTATGGTTTAAACAAAAGCTAGGTTGAGTTTTAAATAGGCTAAGGTGAGGGTAATGGAGGCAAAAATCAATTAGAAGGAAACAATAGGAGTATTAGGAAACTTACCCGGGAAAAAATGCGCTCCAACTAGCTTGTCAGAGGCGTTTTCTTTCTCCATCGCACAGGTCGAATACGACCTATGCAACCCTTCTATATATAAAGGGGTCGCACATGTGGACAATAAATGAGGGTTGCGAGGTCACAAATGAGTTGAGTTGATGAGATATGTGACCTCGCGACTCTGCGCCCTTGCGACCTGGGGGGTCGCGAGGTCACAGGATCGCAAGGTCGCAATTGTTTGGTTTCGGGATGATATGCGACCTTGCGACTTCGCGACCTGAGGGGTCGCAAATTAGTTGAGTTGGCCAATTCTGCGACTTAGCGACTTGAGATTTTGGAAGAGTGAACTTAGGCTTGACTCTATTTCAAAAGGTTAGGGGCTCAAAAATTTAAAAAGGGGAAAATTTTGGAGGGTGTTGTAGCGGCTACAACAGAAGGTCATGATCATAATTGTAGGAGAAATGACAAGGTACCATGGTTATGGGACCAATTTTCTCAACCTTTCTGCACCCAAAATGATATAACAAACTCCCATTTTAATGGAGAAGTGGAAAAGACAAGTAGTTGACACCACTAATAAAAAAGGGAAATTGAACAACAACCACGTGTCACATATTTTATTTTATTCACAACAGTTAAATGAATATGGATGAGATCCCTTGAATCTCGAACAAATTTGTCCATTTACCATGACTAAAGGTTATTTTATCTTATGGAGTTCTTCATTTTCTCTCTCTCCTTTTTTTTTCCAAATTCAAGGAAAATTGTATTTGTAAGTTATGGTTCTATTTCTTTTAAGAATCATTAACAAAAATTGATAGGTGGTGGTGCATGATGCTTATTGGAAATATTAAATATGGTTCTCTGTGATAGAGATAAAGTGGAACAATATGGTCATCAACTAATAAAGAGATAAATATTCTCTAAAGGAAAAATATGAATATGGTGGAGGATTTGCAACTCATTGTAATATAACAAGTAAATTATGATTAAGTTTGTCCTTAAGTGAGAATTTAGTGCTTCATATTATTTCATTTTTTATTGTCAGAATTAAATCCTTATTGTTAATTGCAAGTGTGTTAATATCCCTTTAATTATGTTTTGATAGTGGACCTCATAAGAAGGAGAGGAATAAGAAGACGATATTATGGGTTCGAACAATGACTGCGACGCTGACAGCATATGAAGATACGATCTCTCCAACTCCAAAAATGATTTCTAATTGATATATATACTTGTGTTCTTCAAATTAATATGTTTCCGAGGTGGTGATATACCACTTGTTTACAAGGATAACATATATTCTTGTGTACATGCATATAAGCTTCTCAATTATCAAGGGGATGTGGTAGATCACTCACTACATGGATAAAAATAAAAATGACACTTGTATATAAATTATTATGAATTTATAGAAGTGTTTTATTAAACAACATTTTTACTAAAAATTCAAAATGCGATGCAAAAATGTGACTCAAAATCCAACACGAGATGCAACAACAATGTAAAACATGATGCCAACATGAATAATGTACTAGTTTCAATGCTACGATAAACTCATAACATTATATGATGCATATAACAATGCTAATGTGCCATTTGAATACTTCGTGGAATTTTGACACATGACATCATTGTAAAAATGATGGAACTATAACACCCTCAGTTGCATCAAATATTTAAAAAAAAAAAAAAAGACGAGGCAAGTGATGCAAATTGTCATGCTTGGTGATCCTATTGTAGTAATGATTTCACATTGGAGATATAGGAGGTAGTGATAAAGTGTTAAAGAGGAATATGATAACACGTATTTGAATGTACTGCATTTAAAACTTCCACTTCCCAATCTTAACACTAATATGTGGAATTGTGATGAGTTAGGTGGTAATGGAAAAGATGAGCACATGAGGTTGACAATGGCACAATAAATATTAAATATTGTACATTTTATAGGCATTTTAAATCAAATTTTACATGATTCTATTTGTAAGGAACACATCCATTTAGGTGATGAAAAATTGCACTTTGTAGATCCATTTCATCACCATGTCATTAAACTAGAGCACTTAACACATGTTACACAAACACCTCTTTTCTTAGTGTTTGGTAAACCAAAGTGAGTTGTCTTTTGTTATAATTATTTATAATATAATTATTTATAATTTGAAAGCAACATATGGATGGCCAAAAAATGGTTCTACAACTCTGTTAAGGTGTGTATTCTAATGATTACAACAATTGAATAAGTTTTACTATTTTATATATATATATAATCTATGTGGTATTTAAATATTTGTGTCAATTACAATAATTATTAGAGTTAAATGTCTAAAACATAATACAAGGTCAACTAATAACGTCAAATGATGTACTTCCCAATACATGTAAAGAGACATAAAACAAGTAATGAATGATTTAGGTGTTGACTATAAAGTATATTGTGCATCTTAGAAGGATTGTGTTTTATGCGAATGATGTACATGTGTCCAAATGATTTACAATTTGTTATAACTTAGTTTTTAATGGATAATTTGTTCCATGAAAAGTATTACGACACTTGCCTATATTATGAAGATTGTAATGCATGTTTCATTGCAAAACATAGGCTTAACATATGGATAGACATGCAAATAAAAATAATGAACAATGTGTGTTTCACATTGCCCTCGAATCTAATGCAATGAAGCATGTAGATAATAGCTTTTCCAAAATATCTATAAGCGAGTTTTGGAGTATTAGTATTGGCTTAGCTATAGATTGAGTGAATCCATTCTATTTACAATCTACAATTTTTTCAATTGGGCCCAGTTTTATAGTCAGCTACAATATCCCTCCTTGGGTTATTGTGTGGAAAGGGCATTTGATCTTGACTCTTATTGTTCCTAGAAAACATGAAGTAATGACATGCATGTTTATTTGGAACTCTTAAGAAAGAAGATGTTGCTTATTTTTTGACCTATACATGAAAGTTAATTTGTGATGTATAGTGTATTTTGTTGGATGACCCATGAATTTCTAGGCCTTGAAATACGCTCAAGTATAGCCTGTCACATAGAATAATTCAAATTAATTAATTAAATTAAATTCATTATGTCATGTCAAAAATTAATGCCTCATGCTTATTTTTATTGTCGTTGTTGTTCAAAACTAAGTACAAAATGATTTTTTGCTTGTCCACATTATGGTGATGAAGTTTGTTCTAGGAATTTTAAATATTTACATAAATGTTTTTTTGAATGATATATGAGGAATTTGCAAATGGACTATCATTCCTGTCAAATGAAGGGAGATTTTAATAAACAAGTTGACAAAATACCCCCTCCCCATTGTATGGCATCAATAAGCTAGTTTATAATCACGTAAGATTCTTAAAAAAAGGTTTGGGAGGATATGTTCAATGGTGACCTTTCTACCATTAAGAATAAATATAACAAAACACTTTTCGGGGACTACATGCCAAAAGACATAGAAAAGTCTTCTAGTTTATATTATATCCCATGATGCAAAGAATTTAAAGTGGAATAGTTACTTCATCCAAGGCATGTGTTCTAGAATGTGTAAGATTATATATAGAAACCTTTTTTTGTAAGGTCAGAAGGATTATATTACTTCATAAAACACAAATGGTTTCTACAAGTCAGCCACTAAGGAAACCAGACCCGTAACATAAACATAAAACTTTTAAGTTTCCCATGTTGTTCCTAATTTTCTGATATGAAATATTAAACCAAAGACATATTAAAATATCTACATGGATAGAAATACAAGAGTTGATAGACCAAAACATATGATAAGGCAAAATGAAGAGCCAAGCTCGAGCTATAAGTTCTCTCATGTAAGGGACTGTGTGTCTTTTTCGGTTCGGAAGGGTCCCCACTTGTGTATGATGAGAGGTTGGATGCCAGTAATGTGCACAAACAACATGTTGAGTTTTCCATTAACATTATCTATCTTTCCATGAGCTTAACCATGCATATGAGCAACTCTTGTTGGGAATCTACTCGATCAGTAAGGAACTTGCTCATAATAATTTTAATATGCTAGTGAAAATTGATTGTTTCCATGTATGAAGATGCCCTTTCTCTTGTAGAATTACGAATAATGGGAATCCAATATCTAGTTTCCCTTTCCACCTAGTGATCAGGAACAAATTTGTGCGTTTGTCGGACCTATTCTTCGATATCGACAATTTTTCATTAAACCGCTTTCATGATTGTTTTTCTATATTTTTCCATGGTAGCCTTGGCCAATGATTAGGAACATATGTTATGCATATAAGGTGAGTTAGGGTCAGGGGAAAAGGATGGACCAGGCTTGCCACGATGAAAATTGGCTAAGGAATTACCAACTCTATGGTGAACCATGGCGAAGAGGGGTGCGAGAAGAGGGGAAGTCCAACAAATTTGGAGGGGGGTAATTGGAGGATAGGATGCTGGAAAGAGTGGGGGAGGCCAAAGGGTCATTATTGGTGATAAAAAAAATTACATGTCGAACAACAAGGAAAACTATATATTCACAAAAAGGTAGGTGTGAAGAAGCCTGCAAAAAATATAGGGCTAATGAACGGCACAAATAATTAAAATCCAAAATTCCAAACCATAAAAAAGCAATAGAAAAAATAAATGGTGTGAATCTTGATAAGAATTGTTGGAAATGAGAAGTAGATGGAAAAACTAGAGAGATCGAGATCTACATAGGGAAAAGGATTTATTATTAGAGAGAATCTTGAGCCACGATGGAAGATTACTAATGTGAGTGTTTAGGACTACATGTGGCCAAAGAACTGAAATTGAGGTCTTTGAGTTGCTTGGCCTAGAGACCGAACACCATGTTATATGCCATACAAGTGCTCCTAGCCTCTTTCACCTTCCCACATGTTCAATTTCCTCCCACCCATTAAAATTATGGTTATGTCCTTGTCCTCTCCACATCATAATGACCACCCTGATCTGGCTGATTTGTGAGTTGCAGTGGTGGTGTACGCTTATAAGCTTTTGCATGCTCTCTTGTAGAGCCAGAGTAGACCTAGTTGGGGTCGCTGGAGGCAGGGTGGGCATGCAGGTTGTTAGGTGGTGGTAGCCTACCACCCTACATTAAAATTCAATTTTCTCATGTTTGATGTGATCTGCATTAGATACACACCCGTCGTGGGGATATATAGAAACATGTCACTTCCATTGAAAAAATACAAAAGATATTTTATTGTGTTGAGAACAAAGAAATATGTAAGAAATATGAACAAGGAATGCATCTGGCCAAATAATTTATTTTAATGCACCATAGATTTTGTCCAAAGTTGACTTGGAGCTTATGAATAATTTGATGTGTGCAACTTGAACAACAATTGAATGTGATTTTTTATTTAATAAAACATTACAATTAATGGCCACTTGACTTGTCTCAAGTCAAGTAATCAATGTGTTTTTTATAAGTACAAACTATTAATGTGGTTGTGCTATAAGCATGTTTATCATACTTGATTTATATTTTTACCTTTAATATAGTATAAACTACCCAATATTAGGATGAATATGTTCAACATATTTGTTTAATAGAAATATGTTGATGTCATACTCTCACACTAGACTTTTATCTAGCATTGGAATTCTATCTACTCGAATTAATGGACTTCATTCCATGCTTTGAAAGCCCATAAATACCTTTCTTAATCAAAAAAGTTACTTATCCTCAATAGCCACATAGCCACCATATAATTAATTCAAAAAAGATAAAATTTTCCAACTACACATTCAAAAAAATAGCCCGACATGATATTCTTGTGGATTTATATAAAGACAATAGGTTCCTTTCTTGATAAATAGTTCCTTATCCTCACTGGGCACATGGCCACCATATTATTTAAAAAATAAATATAGTCGAACCATACATTCAACAAAGTAGTTCAATATGATATTCTTATGAATTTATATCAAGATCATAGACATTTTTCTTCATAAATAGTTCCCTACCCTCACAAGGCATTTGGCCACCATTAAAGAGAAAAAAATGTTCAACTACACATTAACAACATAGTTCACACTATATTTATATTATACCATTGGACTATTATCTACAATTTTTTTCAAAAAAAAGCATAAACTTGATACTATTTCAAATGAATGGATTACACTTCATGCTAAAAAAAGGGCTAACTACACATTCGACAAAATAGCTCAACATGGTATTCTTGTGAATTTATATCAATCAAACATCAGTTGTCAAGGTAATACTATACTACATATAGAATTGAAAGAGTTATACACCTAGATGGTAGGTTTTCCCCTACATCATCGATGTTCATTTGGAACAATAATGAGCCTAGACCCATAGAACATACTTTCTTAGGCTATAGGTGTGCCTCCTCATTGTGTTCTTGTATATGTGCTTAAATATTATAGTTGAAAAAGAAGCCTAAGGAGAACCATTTTTTTAATCCTGGAAAGAGCATCATTTCTAGTATGGCACATGGCCCACAAAATAAATAGTTAAAGGGAGTAAATATGAAATTTACATCCCTATCCTTAAGCCAACCTTTTATGACTTATTTATTAAAACTCCCTCCCATCTTCGTTTTCTTCTTGCCATCTAGTGAAGTGACATGAAATGAAAAGGTGGGATAAAATTTCATATGCCTCATTGCATAGTGTGAAACTTCCAAATAGGACCTCCATTACAAATTATACAAGGTAAGAATCTTTTTTTTTTAATCTAGATTGGTAAAAAAATATATTAGAAAAGTTACGATTAAGGTGAACAATGAGATAGTACAAAATGAGAACTATCTTCAAATAAAATAAACAATACAAGCAAATATTATATGTTAGAAACAGAAAAAAATTGAGCCATGCTTTGTTGGGGATTCCAAAAAGTTGTTACCACGGTATACTCTAAAAAAGACTCATAGGATAAGCATTGTTTTCTGTAACATCAAAGATAATAAAAAATATGCTTATTTTTGGCTTCGTCTTGTCCAATGTTATTAGGATAGGATTCCCAGATACCCAATTCTATATCCTTCATCATTTGATGTAAAATTTCTTCTTCCTTGGTATTTTATTAGGCTAAATTTATTGACATTCTGAAATCAAAGGTAGTTGAGTAAGACTTTATTGAGATCGCAAACCATGTTCCTTATCATGGAACATTCAACTTCTAGAACTTGAATTTGTCACTTCTACCGAACAAGAGTGTCCATAACAAAAGAATTTGGGGATATGCAATGATTTTCATTCTCATGAATCTTGGTGGTTTCTAAAGATTTGATGTTATATTGTTATTCATAAACTTCTAATGCCTCTGAAGCACCCTGTGTAATTCTTGAACTTCCTTGTAGTCCATATTTAGGAACTCTTATTATTTCATATTTAAGATAAGATTACGAAATGTCCAATGGATTCCCTAGAAGCAAGCATTGCAAAATTGAGTGAATTTCCAACCCAATAACAAGATTACATAAGAGGGGACAAGGGTGTCTAGGCCACAAATTTTAAAACCCCAATGAAGAATATAACTTCAAAGAGACAACCCACAAAAATCCCAAGATGTGAAAGAACTAGCATCAAACCAAAGCACAAGAGTGGAGCACCAAAATAAGATTCCTAAACACAACACTAGAGAAAATATAAACCCATCATTTCCAAGTGCACTAAACAAAAAATCCATAGAACTAACAAGAAATTATTAGGAATTCTTATCCAGAAGATAAGTTGGACCAGAGCTAACCACCACAATGAGTTATCATTGGAAAAACTACCTATATACCAAGCCATTATCCCATCTAAATATTGAGATGACTCATAAAAATTTTCAAATTTTTAGTAGTGAGTAATGGCTAGCATGTGCAGATTGGCATAGAAGTGATGCCATTAACATACTATCTCTCACTTAATGTCACCCGACATCTTGAATAAATTGAGATGTGTTGGTTGGTGAATTTGTAGCATGCCCTTATGCTTTATATTCCATAAAGAAACTTGTGAATGTTTCAAACATATAAGCACCTTAAAGGACCCCTTCACTTAGTTCCATGACTTCATTTATTCATTTGTAAGGATGTTTTCTTTTCAACTAAGAACCTTCAAAACCTAGAAGAAGGTGACCTCCTTGAATCGAAGGTTTTCTCTTTGAATTATTGTGGTGAGTGATATTACCAATGATGATCTAAGTTCTCACTCTAGCTACATTTACTAATAAAAATCCTTAGAGTAAAGCATATGCCTTTTCCTAATTATTTGTGTTTGTCCCTAATCCCCATGGATAAGTCAATTCATGTTTTCCCTTTGTATCTAGGATGATTACATTTTCTCCTTCCACCCTTGTCTTGTGTAGGAATATTATTATTTAGGATCAACAACAACAAGAATCTTGATTTCAAAATGACCTCAAATTTCTAAATTAAATACTATTTCCAATGATTGTATACATTAGAGGCATACCATCAATGTGTCTTAGCTTCACTTTGTAAGCACCCTCTATTTTAGTTAGTGTCCACACCATATGTTAATGTGTCCTTTCAATATTGTACATGCAAATTTCATAGAGGCTACAAAGGAATTACATTCTGCAACACATTCCCCATCTAGTATAATTTGGTTTGTCTCCTTCCATCACATTAACCACCAATTTCAAACATCCCTAACATAAACAATTGAAATGTGAACAAATCTTTGTGAGTGAAGATGATTGAATAAACATAGGATAAGTATCAAGGGACAACTATTTGCATTTATGAAGTAATTGTTTACTAGTGAATAGTTATTTAAGTCTTATCCATACAACATATGAAGTGTTAATGTGACTTTTATGAAATTATTACACATACTACACTTGTCTCTATCCTAAAATTAGGTGGATCACATATAAAGAGATAAAGGTCACAAGTATTCCATCTTGGTGCAATGAACTTAGTATAATTTTTTTTGTATTAATGAAAACGAACTGCCAAATAATTTTAAGGATATTCAAGAATTGGGTACATTCCATGGAAAACATTGAACTAAACGGCATGGTGAGTTCTAGATGGGAAATTTTCCTATAGAAGTACATGCAAACTCTTAAGGGTTTTATAAGGCAGTAAGCACACCTGAAAGGGTACTATTTTAGGAGGACCTTTACTTTTCCTTGAAAAAAGTAATTGTATATGCTCTAAACACGCAATGAAGAGTGATTAGAAGGAGAGATGCTAGAAACGAAAGGAGAAGCACACATTTCGAGAGACATTATTATTATTTTATTTTATGTATATTGTTGTAATTATGCTTTTCTTTAAATATTTATTTTCCATGAAAAAATGATATTACAATTGTCAATGAATTAGAAAGCACTGCACTCATGCACATAAGAAACGCACCCAAAATAAGTGATGCTTCCAAACCATGCACCTACCTGCACACTCAACACCCCACGCACCCAATTTCATAATAAATATGTATAAATTGAGAAATTCACCTATTCATTCATCTAATACATTAATACATGCACCTAATTCACCCCCCCCCATGTAACCTACATGGCTAACCCACATATCTAAGTGTTGAGGAGGTAAATCCCCTCTGCGGACAGAGGTGATCCCTACTAGCCCAGCAGGGGTCTAGCAACAAACAAACAATGCTATGACGCAAGCTCCTAGTTACGAATGGAAAGACTAGGAATAGAAGCCTACCTGGATTCCAGCGTTATAATCTGAAGAAGAAGCGTCCCCATCCTTCAGCCCTGGAAGATCACAATCCTTCCACGATCTCCGCGGATGAACACCTGCACATAGAAGAAACGAACAGATACAAACATAGAAACCAGCATACGTAACTAAACATCGGTCAGAAAAGACATTACTCGCATTAACATGATGGAAAACGGAGTGGAACCATAATCATAGTCATCTATTAAATGATAAACGAATAGAGGTTACAACCAAGTTCTGACGTCGCAGCCTCCTTCGAACGGGTCCCCGGTCGTCCACGTCTCGCAAAGCTCGCCAAGGAAAGGGAAAACCTCTCCAAAGTCTCGTGACAATGGTCTCCTTACTTGAGTTGGCCTTAAGGGAAAGAGAGGATTCTTTACAGCACAAAGGCACTTGGGAATATGGAGATGCAAAGCTTCAGCACTTCAAGACTAGCTTGCCATGGATCTGAGCAGGCTTTTATAGATGGGGAAGGAGGGAGTTGGGATCCCTATTATTATGGGATTGGCCCTATCAACAAGGAAGGTTCCATGGAAGGTGGCAAAACCACCTCCCTTCCATAGAACTCCCGCAGCCAAACCTCCCAACTCAAGATAGGCAATGGTTGTGAGTTTGTTTGAACTCAACTTCCGCCATCCATATTTAAAAACAGTCCCTAAAATGGGTGGCGCGATTGCTGCTCTATGACAGAGCGCCAAGTGGCGCGACCTCTTTACAGGATTTCCCTGATTGGCGTGAGCACTGAACTGTCTACCCGCGCCAATGCAAAAAGAGATGTTTTTCATGAGTTTTGCAAGGAGTTGTCTCAAGGGAAAATGAAGCTCATACTCAGAGGGATGCATTGATGATGTTTTCAAGGCATGACACTGTTCACAGGTCACATAATGGGTCCTCCATTGTGCGGGACGGGGAATGGTAGGGACGGTGACAAATTACTGTGTAACAGATGCCCCCTAAAGCATGAGGCCCGAGAGAGAGGGGTGAAATGCTTTACGAGAACATGTCCAACTGAAGGCCCGCCGTCGGAAAACCTGCACAGAAAGATACAACTGATATCTCAAGTACATGATATATATCTATGGTATGGACGCAGCCATCCGAACAGAGTATGCTATAATCCGGATCCAGGGTATGGGCGCAGCCATCCAACTAAGATCAAACAAATAGACTCGGGTATGGTCGCAGCCATCCAATCAGTGAGTCATGTACATAATGATAATAATCCACAATCGCAGCCTGGATTACAACAGACACAATCCAGGGTCTTGCGCTCCATCTCGACCCAAACAAAGTACAAGTTCGAGCATGTGAATATGTGAGCCGAAGTCGAACATGCAAGAACATCGTCTGATTACCAGCCAATGATGAAAGCTGTTAACAGACGCGAGAGGAACCACCAATAATGACAATGGCCCTCAAGGTACTACAGGTACAATCTACGGCGTGTGAATAAATGAGTTGATGTCGAACACCCGCAGAATCACTGACGGGAGGCCACGTATGTAAACCTCACGTCGAATGCTACGAACCCGCTAACGAGGCATGCGTGCCCAAGGTACCATCGGAGTCCCTAGACCGCTTTCCGGATAATGAGCCGAAGTCGACGATGACCGATCGGTGTGGCCATAATGATTCCCACATCATCGACACGAGACAGAGGAACATGATGTTTTTGTTGTGTAACAGATCGTATGAGAAACTGCAGGAAGGTTGATATTCGCAGAGGCCAACTTCTCTGAACACATGAACGGCACGACAAATCACTCTCAAGATTTGACATCAACTGACGTAGAGGTCAGCATAATGAGGAAGTGAACAGATGAGAGGTCAAAAGAGATTACCCAAACCCATGGAAGCAAAGTGAAGCAACGAGATGAGATGTCCCCAACCCGACACGAATGCAGACAAGTGCCATGTTCAAGAGCGACATACCGCCGACGACAACGACGATGGTTCCATTTTTCCCCCACCATTTCTGGCGAGTACCCCAATTATTTTTGATAACAAGCTTGAAGGGGATAGCATATGCTTGTGATATAAGTCCGCCCTTCGGGCGAATCCAACCTAGTGCATTTAACGAGTCCTAGGAAGGAGAAACTCGGAGAACGTCATTTCGACGAAATCCAATGTCATCAGGGTTTAACGAGTCTGACAAAGGAAGAACTCGGCGTCTTTTCATGTTTAGAGAGTTTGAAAAGACAGATGAAAAGAAAACTCCACAGGTCCCTTTTCGTAAATAGTTCCCCAGATCCGAAAAGGTAGAAAACAATATCCGGGAAAACCTCCTAGTCGCGATAGGCTAGGGTATTTCTTTTTCGTAATCAATCCATCCCAGCCCGAAAAAGGGTTAAACTTATACTGGGTGGATGTCGATTCGTGTCCATTTTAACGAGATCGAAACGACAAGGGCCTCGGCAATCTTTTCATATTTAGAGAGTCAGAAAAGAGCTGAAAGATGACTCCAGAGTGACTTTTTCGTGTATTTACCGAGTCCAAAAAAGTATAAAATACAACTCGTTTCCATCTTTTAAGTCGCAAAAACCTGCTGCTGCACATACCAAGCAAGCGTAAAACCCATTTTCGACATAATATATGCAAATATTTGATAAAAATAACTTTTAAAACTCATTTAACGTCGAAAAAGTTATAAATATGTCTAATTGGTAAAAATAAAATTACTTTTACTATTTACCTTGGTAGAAAACAACAGTGGTCCATTTGGAGCAGAAATTTCCGTCGACGATTGCGACCAATCCAGGCAACCATTCAGCTTCTCGTCTGTCACAGGTAAAAGGCGCTCCCTTGCTCTACATTTTCATTCATTTTTTAATGATTTTCCCTTAGAAATCAGTCTTGTATGGCCATTTTTAAAATTTTAGGGCCGGGCCCATTGGCGTGGGTATCGGGCACGAACCCGCGCCAATGAGCCTTTTTTTGTAAAGGGCTCGCGCCAGCGGCCGAACCTTAAATTTCGCCCAAAATTTCGGTATTTAAACCAAATTACTTGGAATTTGAAGCTCATCAAAGATCTAATCAGGGGTTTTTGATCATGTGAATGCAGATAATCACTCAAAATGGCAATCGAATGGAAGGAACGAGAGCACGGAGACGAGGATGAACAGGCCATGCAAAGCCAAGCTTGCATGAACGCACTTAGAGACTGTGGATTGAAAAATTTCTTCCTCACGCCATGTTTACGAGCTCAGCCCGAGCTCCTCCAGTATCTAATCAGTATCTAGGACGAACAGGAACAGGTGTTCAGGTTACGAGACCAGGTGTTGGAACTGGAGGTCACTGATGTTTATTTCATCACTAGATTGTCCCGCAGAGGCCCAATCCCGGTACTAACTGGAAGCAGACCATCTGGGGAAAAGATGGAAGAAGTAATGGCACGGGTGTGCCGAGGGGCACAAACAGGATCAGGAAGCAAGAAAGTGGATATCCACACCATTCCTGATCTAGCACTGAGAGTAGTTCTCCATACCATTACGCGGGCTGCTGGGTCGCAGGCTCCGCACGAGGCCTCGAAGACTCAACTCCTGCTGGCCTCAGAATGCATGGGTCCCCTACTGTTCAACTGGGCAGAAGCCGTAACTATCAACATGAAAAGGCAGCTCACAAAGTGAAAACAGGGGAAACTGAAACAGTTCGGTTATGGTTCCATCTTGGTATCGTTCATTCTGGAACGCATACCAATCTTCCAGGGCCAAGGGGCCGCAGTGGCGAGTCCGATACCACGAGAGCCACGAATGGCTCGTTGGGCAGCACTGATGCCCAGATCTGGAGGTGGCCAACAGATGTCCTGGAGGCCAGAGTTCTTTAGGTGGTTACGGCACCAGCTGATTGTCGTGGAAGACTGGCCCTATTCGGGAACTGACTTTACCGGGGACCCAGATCTCCCACTACCAGAAGGAGATGACTGGGACGAGGAGCTGGGTAAGACCTCATATTTTTGATTTTAAGTTTATATGTTTTTTTTGTAAATACACATTCGTCTTAACACAATTATATATGCATGCAGATGTAGGACCTGAGAGACCAGCCGGGATGTCTCCAATCTCCCGGAGGACACAACTCGCCCCTGAGATCCAGGGGGAAGGTACCGGAGGAGAGGAAATGATCCAGAACCTCGAGGGGATTGCCCATGGGATCCCAGACTATGCCCGACTATCAGATGTACCGATGGCATACCAGCGCCACACGGTGGGAGTTCCGAATCGGATCCACCGAATCCTGAGGCGCCTAGTGCGTGCAGTGACGTGCTACCATGAGCACCATGCGGATTAGTCCTTAGGATTTATGCCACACCTATTTTTTGAGAGACACGGTGTCTCAGGATGTACTAAGACGATTATGTATATTTTTTGAGTTTTATGTGACACACTCTATGTAAACATTTCGATATCTATATATATACATATCTATTTCTGGATGAGTCTTTCTTCACATGTGATGATGATTTATAAATTGCGCAAATGTCTGTCTAATACCAAATTTGCTACTGCATCTGTTAATGTATTCAAATGCCTGGGTATATGATGATATGTAATGTAGTAAAAATTCCTTTCCAGTAATCGAATACGCAAATACAGACGTAAGATGGACGGGTTTCTTACCGAATAGTGTCCGTTCAGTTGTAACACTACAAGTTGTGAATCTAGGTACACGAGCAATTCACGGATACCAAGGTTTACTGCCTCGGTTAATAATTCCAACACGTCACTATATTCCGCGATGTTGTTCGTGGTGCGTCCTAAACACACACCTTGCAGGTCAATCAACTCACCAGCAGGATCGTAGATTACCCAGGCTGCGGAAGACAGATTCCTGGTACTGCGGGAGGCACCATCCGCGAAACCAACAAATGGATGAATAGACATCTGCACAACCAGGAAGACCCGATCAACAGAAAGATGTTTACAAAGCACACCACACTATAAACACAAATGACAATCACACACCTATGTACACACACCACACCAAGAAATCATTTCAGGCATAGTACTTTTTAAGGTACAGCCCATTCCTGGGCTGTGCCAGCGGAACTCCTTCGTAATCTATAAGCTCGTAGGCCCCATTTTTCAAAACACGCTTTACTATATAGGGCCCGTGCCACATAGGCAGGAGTTTACCGGCTCCAAGCTTATCATGTGCCTGATCGTACAAGAGGACGAGGTCTCCTTCGATGAAAGAACGGGGAGAAACAGATTGATCAAAATGAGATTTGACCCTCTTCTTTTGTGCTTCGATGATCAAAGCAGCTAGACGACGGGTTTCATCCAAACGTTCGAGATACAGAAGACATTCTTCCTCAGGGGAAGTATCCGGTAAGAGCTCCACAGCTAATTTAAGCGAAGGAATTTCACATTCAACCGGCAGAGTAGCTTCCAGACCGTACACCAATTGGAATGGTGTGAACCCGGTTGCACTCTTAGCAGATGTTCGGTATGCCCAGAGAGCTGAGACCAGTTGAAGATGCCAAGTGGATTCATGAATCCCAACTGTTTGTTGAAGCATAGTGACCAAAACCTTGTTCACCGCTTCAACCTGACCATTCGCTTGAGGGTAGTATGGTGTTGAGCTGTCGTGACGCAAGCCCAACGCTGAAGTCAGCTCCGCCATCATGTAATCGCGGAAATGAGTACCGTGATCAGTGACGATGGCTTGAGGAACCCCGAATCGTGCAATAACATGGTTGAATATAAATGAAGCAGCCATTTTCCCGTCAGCAGCTAGTGTAGGCATCGCCTCGGCCCACTTAGTGAAGTAGTCGACGGCGACAATGATATACGCATGCCCCCCGGCCGAGTGAGGGTTACACGTCATAAAATCCACGCCCCATTTCGCAAAAGGGCCGACAGTAATAACGGGATGCAAAGGCAACGGCGGCGCGCGCATCTTGCGCTGAAAAATCTGGCATGGATGACATTTTCGGACTGCAGTGATACAATCCTTGAATATAGAAGGCCAGAAATAACCTGCCCTCAGAATCTTCTGGGCAGTGGCATATCCAGACATGTGTCTGCCACAGGCGCCACTGTGGCAGTCATTCAAGACTTTCTCAGCCTTGTCCAAGGTAAGGCATCGTCGAAGCACCGAATCTACTCCGATACGATATAAGGTATCTCCTACTATGCGGTAGGGTTGGGACTGGTGCCGAATTCGACGGCGTGCAGATTTATCCAACTCAGACCGAAATGTCGCGGTCTGAAGATACACTATGATGTCACCGTACCAAGGATCACGAGTATCGATAAGAAACAGCGTTTCGTCCGGTATATGGTCTTCAGAGTGTGAGGGAACAGAGTCTGTAGGGAGAGAACATATCAAATCCACGAAGACCAGTGATTTAGTTGACTTGGCAGTGGTGAACTCCAAGTCAAACTCCTGCAGGATCACAATCCATTTGGAGTACTTACCCCCTAGTAATTGTCTAGAAAGGATATACGTCATAGGGTTGCAGTCTGAAACCACTGTTATCGTGCGCAAAAGGATGTAATGGCGAAAGCGTTGTACGGCGTGTACGGCTGCTAAGGCCAACTTCTCAACATGTGCATAACGCGTTTCCGGGTCGAGAAGGTTCTGAGATAGGTAATAAACGACATGTTCGTCACCGTTCTCGTCATCCTGCACCAAGACCATGGCGATGGTGCTTAATGCGGCGGCTAGATACAAAGTAAAGTCGCGGTGGTAGTCCGGAGGATGAAGCAACGGAGCATTGACTAGAAATGTCTTCAGCTTCTCAAAGGATTTCTGAGCAATTTCGTCCCAGTGAAAGGGAACATTCTGCTTTAACAAACGAGTGAATCCTTTGGCCACCTCGGCATAATTCGGGATGAAGCGCCTAAGAAAATTCACTTTCCCTTGTAGACTCTGTAACTGATACAGGGAGGAGGGTGATGGGAGATTTATGATGGCCTCAACCTTAAGAGGGTCAAGGCGAATTCCGTCTTTCGAGACTATAAAGCCTAAAAGACGGCCAGAATCGACGCAGAAGACGCACTTATGAGGGTTGAGCCTGATATTGTAGCGTCTGCAATGAAGGAATATCTGGCGGAGATGCTCAGGATGGTCCTCTCGCTTACCCGAATGGGCTGGCAAGTCGTCCAGATAAGGCTGGACAATATGGCGAATATCATGAAAAGCGTAGGACATCATGCAGACGTGGTGCGGTTCTTTAAGCCAAACAGGAGTTTGTGCAGCGAGTGCCCCATGGACGGATGAATGTGGTGTTATGTTGATCCTGGTGAATATTGATGTGGTTGTAACACAAGAAGCTGACCCATTAAGGAATAGATCTCACTCCCGGCACAATCGTCGATAATTTGGTCGATAAGCGGGTGGGATAATTATCCTTAGAATGATGATTGATATCGCAGGTAATCCACATAAGCACTATTGTACCACCTGCTTTTTATCGCTTGAGACGATATTGGACACCGTGCATGGGGGATAGGATAAATAAAACCGCGTTAGAAGTTTTCAATACTGCCTTGATAAGCAATGACTTCCAGGGATGCATGGGACGTGGCGTTGGCGTACGGGTTTCGCACCAGATGGGTTGGAATACGTGCACAACAATACTAGGATCAATCCCCGGCATTTCCTCGTAGGACCATGCGAAGACATCTCTGAATTCTTTGAAAAGCTCAGTATAGACTTGAATCTCATCGGGAGAACAAGTCACACCCACATGAATATTCTCAACAATCCCCGGTTTAACGGAGATGTTGATTGGAGCAGTTTGAGTAATGTTACTCAGATTACCCTCTGAAAAGACCTCGTGCGTCAAGATCGGTGTTTGAAGAGGAGGGGAAGGAACCTGAGTAGCATAACACTCCAGAAAATCAGTCATTGCCCCCAAGCTGGGCATAAACGAGGAGCGATGATGTCCATTGCCCCAAGGCAGCTCCTCAAGAGACATAGCTTCAATGATAGCCTCATCTGAAGGAAAAGTCTCTCTGAGAGGATCAGGTGAATCAGCCTGACCAAGCCAGGGGGATTTGGAGTAGACATCGAGAGCCATGCTCATCGGAGCATGCTGAGGAGGCAGAGGGTCTGATGCGGCAACAATCTCACAGTAGCTGATCTCTACTGGTGTTAAAGGCATGGATTATCCAAACTCATATACCTGCTCAGGTGTAGGAATGAGCCAGGGGTCATCAGTCCTGGACAACATGTTGACTTGAGCGGTATCTGGTGGCGGTGCGGGGAATATACCCATGAGAACAGGGTCTTTGAAAAGACCAGGTCCTATGCTGTCTGGGGGATTCGGAATTTGATCCACATACGGCACGTTGTTCTCGGAGCTCGAGGTAAAAAACGACAACTGATCTACTGTGACAATCTTGCCCTCATGGGGGAATTTAATGAACCAAAAGACAGTAGACGGCACGCAGAGCATGGCATGGGTCCAGCTGCGGCCAAGAAGTATATTGTAGTTGAGTTTAGCGTCAACCACTTCTACTTCCACGCTGACAGTTTTTCCCTGTAATGTGATCGCAAGACTCTCGAGAACTCCCAGGGGTTTAGATTCCCGACCATCAAATGCCTCAAGGGCATTGGGAGATGACGACAAGGCTGGAGAGCCGATGGCCTTCCAGCAAGCGGAGGACATAACGCAGGTAGATGCACCCTCATCTATGACGGCCCTATGAATGTTCAGACCGTTAATCCCGACTTGAATGACCAAAGCGATTTGATGTGGAAGCCGGGGAGTAAAATTCTCCAGATCGAAGGTGAGAAGACTCGAGTCGGCGGGATCGATACCACCGATTGCAGACAGTAAAGCCTTCCGTTGTGAAGGACAACTTTGAAGAACCTCCAGTGCAGACATAGCACATGGCGCCTGTGCCAGATCCTCAACGATGCTGTAATGTTGAGCGGCACGAGCATTTGGATTATAAGAGGATCTCCGAAGAACACCCTTGGGAGGTGGCTTCACAACGGGTTCGAGAGTCGGCTTCTCGATTTCCAATGGACCAGAAACAGGTGGGGGAGGCGGTCCATCCGCAACCGCCTTCCCGGGTGCCTGCCGTGATTCACTGTAGTCCTTCGATCGCGTAGCGATAGTGATGGGTGCATTAGTCTTCATCATGAAAACCTGAGACCCAAACGGTGCAGATGACGAGCCCTGTTCGACCATCTGGGTCTGCTGAGATGGAAATGGCTCTTTTAAAACAGCCGGAGTCCCTTTTGAGCCTTTAAGAAGTTGACTAACTTCGGACCGTCGTGGACAATCCTTAGTGTAATGGTCACCTTCACAGATGAGGCAAGGGAATTTTGGCTTACGTTGGGAGCCATCCTCAGTTCGAGATTTAGATTCCGGTTTCGGGGCATCAGATTTTGATTTGCCTTTGCCCTTTTTCTTCCCCTTGGAGGATTTGTCCGCAGGATTGGCCTGGACGGCATTCACCTCCGCGGTTTTACCAGAATCAGATGAGGCGGGATTAGCAGAGGTATTGTTGGAAGAATTAGCCTTCTGCTTCCCATTCGAAGACTTCTTCAAATTTTGAGAGACGAAACCAATGACACCATCCACCGAAGGGGTAGGTAGAGCCTTAGTGGTTCCGGGCCGTGGAGCATCAGTCAAGATGTCATAAAGCGTGCCAGACTGCAAATAGACAAGATCCAGGTACTGGGCACGCGCAATAGCTTGTTCCTCTGTCACACACGCTCCCATCGCAATATCCTGAGCGATTTTATTCACAAAGGAGGTGGTGAACCAGTGGGTCAAAATCTGATCAGGTATGTGAAACTTGATCAGTCGACGACGGTGCCGCCACTCATGTATGTGATCCGAGATGTGAGTGGCCGTGTCCTGCTTCAGAGAAGACAGGAGGTGCGTCCCGGCCTCATACCGGACCGGTAACTGGAAATGCGTGAGGAAAGCCATGGCTAACGAGTTGAAATCTTGAAAAATACCACGGGACAGTTCTATGTACCACTTAGCAGCAGCTCCTGTTAAAGTATGCTGGAAAAGACGCAGACGAATCGAATCGTCGGTCCAAGAGTTAGACGAACACCAGAGGTGATACGTCATCACATGCGCCTGGGGGTCTTCGCCAGCTTTGCCCTCAAACTAGGGACAATCACCTGGTATCTTGGTGGGAACCGGAGGCCAATACGGATTGTGTGCAATCGGATCATTGGTCAACTTTGAAACGTCCGGCAGTTCCAAGGTAGCTAGGAATGGCAATGGAGGGTTAACTACCATGCCAGTCCCAGGATAAGGTCCGGTACCCGTGCTCCACGATGGTTGTGAATATCCCTGCCCCCACGGGTTTTGTCCCGCATGATTCTGACCGTAGGGGGCATAGTTCGTATAACCAGACTGATTTGGCTGCTGGTAACCATGGTGCGGGGCTTGATAACCAGGGTTCGGGCCTTGATTAGGCGTCTGCCCCGTATAAGCAGCGTTTGGATTTGGCTGCTGAGCGTAGGTAGAACCGGGTGGAGGAGGATAATACTGAGAGCCTCCAGGGTGGTTATAGTTCGGTTGAGACTGACCATGAGGATAATAACCACTCTGAGGATGAGTAGACTGCTGATAAGTGGAACCCTGCGGAGCCTGGTACGTAGGGCGCAACTGTTGATTTGGCTGCGGCATTGAATGAACAACAAAGTGGAGCGTAGCAACTAATGAGAGGGTCGCTCCGAATGAACAAAGTTGACCTCGAGTGAGGGGGTCGGGCTCGAATGACCAAAGTTGGCCCGGACAACAAAGTGCGCCGGGTTGTACTGTGCTGGACTGCTGCAAATGGGCCCTGTGTTGTACCCATGGGCTTCGCCGGGTTCGGAGGCGAGACACTGTGCTGTGGCCCTGATGAGCTTTTGTCCCGATGGTGGAACAATTGGCGTGGTGCTTGCCGGAAACCGCTTGGACTCGGCGTAACCATAAAGTGGTCCTGGCTGATATGCAACGTTAGAGACAACAGGATATTGCGGTTGCATCGGTAAAGAAGGCTGGATTTGCCCCCCAGGTCCATAGGCCGGTCCCTGTTGATACCCCGGCTGAGGCTGAGCAGGTTGACCAGCAGGGTTATAATATGGTCCTTACGGATTATAGAATGGCCCTTGCTGGCCCGCAGAGTAGCCTTGAATGGGCTGTCCCTGTGGGTCGTACTGATAGCCAGGTTGTCCTGCAGGTTGACCTTGGAAAGGTTGTCCCCCGTGGGTTATAAGGTCACAGGCCGGTAAACCTTGGAGCATGGCCGTATAAGCTTCCCCGTGAGCGGAAGGCGCAAAATGTCCCCGTGCTCATCAAGCTGACCCGGGAAACCATACACGGGAGTGTCGTCCTGTGCATAGTGCGAAAAGAAAGATCGGTAAGGATCTTGGGGAATCTGTCCAGCTCCGGCGTTCGGCTGTTGCAAAAACAACCGATACTCCTCCGGAGAGATATTCTCCGGTATAGAAATAGCTAGATAAACATCTTCAGGAGTTGGCCCAGCCCTGGTAGCCGAGACAACAGAAGAAGAAGCAGCCACACAAACAGTGGGCCGCACGGGAACAGAAGTGACGGGCGTCGAAGGAGACACCCCGGGTGTAGTGACGGCTAGCCTCGAAGCAGGAGATGATATTCCCATAGAGGCAGCAGTTGAGATGATCTGACCCAGAGATCTGTATCCCTGCGGTAAAGAAGGACTGGCTGACGACATGGTAGCCAGCTCAGAGTCGTCTCCCTCAAACAATCTACGAGGGATGCGCTGATAGTCATCAGACCCCGGAATTTCCTCACCAGAATCACTCATGGTTGATCCTGCCATTAAATCACGCAAAAGACGGCGAGGACTAGGAGGAAAAACAGCAGCAACAAACGGTGAACCCGATGTAAGAGAAAGGAAATCAGCTCCTAATCTCAATTTTAGACACAGGGTCCGAAGAGGGCCAATTGAACTCAACCGGTCCTCCAAAGGGTTGCTCGGCGAGAACCGGTCCCCCGTCAGGAAACTCGGAAACAACAGGCTGCTGTGGTTCAACAGAAGGCTGAGAAGCTTCTGAAGAATCGTCCGTGTAAGGACTACCAGTAGACGAAACCGAAGGTTCCGCCACCGTGGCAAAAGACTAGAGAAAAAGAGCAAACACACACACGGGCTGAAAACGAGTTAAGACACACGATCAAACAGTCAACAAGCAATGTCTAAATAGGTGTGTAATCGTGGGCGATTAATTTTACCACATTGGAAAGTAAGAAATTCTACCGTTTCATATTTTAAGAGTCGAGAAACGATAAAAAGATGACTCTATCTCTTTCAGAGTTGACACAAGCGTGAAAGGACAAGCGCTCGACGGTCTTTTCAAGTTTAGGGAGTCAGAAAAGACCAAATGACTGCTCAGGAAAAAACTAGGCACAAAGGGTGTACCAAATATCCGTGAACTGCAATATACACCTTGGTTTCAATAATGAAACAGAAATCGACCAAGGACTTTCCGTACGTGTAGGTAGTCTCCCCGAATGCCGTGTTCGGTGTATCACGGGTATAGGGCGGCAGACTCGGCTTCCTGTGGATAAAGGATTGAAAACCTAGAGGGGTCTCCCTTTATATACGCGACGGTACGGGGAGCGCAAGTCCGTACTAGCGCTGTCTAAAGCCAACAGGCGAACGACAGCTGCTAGGTTTAACGACGCTGGAACACGTCTCTAGCCTAGACTTTCTAAATATGTTTCGTTAAGTTCCAATGCTGCCTTAGGTTAATTGAATAAATTTTACAGTTGATCTTCAATTAAGTTTCAATTTCCAGGCCCTATCGTATGTAGTGTCTCGAAAGACTCCTAAATGCAAAGCTATATGCCACAGTGCAACATTTCGTTCGATGAAAACTAGTTAAATAAGAGTTGAGAGCTTTTATGCAAACGAAATGAACGGAAAACAAACAACAAGATCTCTAATGCAACTAATGCAATTGAAAACTCTTCATTCAAAACACTAATCACTAGCGATATGGAAAAGATCACAATTTGCACTAATTAACAAAAGCAAAAGAGATTTTTTTTTTTTTTTTTTTTTTTTCAATGTTTAATGGCTAATGTGCACTAATCAAACTTGAAAACAAATGGAGCAACTTGAGAAACGATATTCAAGAGAGCGAAACAAACACATTTCACTCAACAACACACGCAATCAGATCCCCAAATCGACCAAAGTCTCTCAAAGCAAAGAAAAGACTCAAAAGCTTCCAATGGACCGTGTGATCTAGGTCCAAAGCAAGGCTAAAACGAATTTCGAATGAAGGAATGAACAATCACCCAAAAAACGCAACAAAACAATCAACGACTATTAAGAGGATGTGGAGAATCAATCAGCAAGTTGACAGGACAATCAAGACACCAAAACTCCCAAGGAGGGCTCGATACACTAAGCCACTAGATGCCCTAGGGCTCAAAACGTGAAATCGGTAGATAGAAGCAAACAACAAAAGGACAGAGGTGAATTCCAGCCAAACAAGACTCCAAGACACTCAGGCAGTTGAAAAATCAAGAAGAAAAGCACTGATCAAATCCAGAGAGCCAAAAAATGAAGAAACTCAAAAAACTCACAGGGGTGGCGCGACTGTGAGTGTGAAACTGGCGCCAGAAGTCAATTGGCGCGGGCTATACAAAGGCAACGTGCGCCAATTGGCGCGACTGTCGGGTTAAAAACCGCGCCAGTCGAGTTTCTCAGCAAAAATTAAAAACAAGCTACTCCAGAAGCAGACCAATGCAAGCTAAGCAAACCAAGAAGCTAAAACAATGAAAGAATCCAACCCAGAAGGTTCATCAAGCAAGGAAAACAATCAAAGCGAAACAACATAAACGAGACAATGAAAACCGGACGATCCCCAGCGGAGTCACCAATTTGTTGAGGAGGTAAATCCCCTCTGCCGACAGAGGCGATCCCTACTAGCCCAGCAGGGGTCTAGCAACAAACAAACAATGCTATGACGCAAGCTCCTAGTTACGAATGGAAAGACTAGGAATAGAAGCCTACCTGGATTCCAACGCTATAATCCGAAGAAGAAGCGTCCCCGTCCTTCAGCCCTGGCAGATCACAATCCTTCCACGATCTCCGCGGATGAACACCTGCACATAGAAGAAACGAACAGATACAAGCATAGAAACCAGCATACGTAACTAAACATCGGTCAGAAAAGACATTACTCGCATTAACATGATGGAAAACGGAGTGGAACCATAATCATAATCATCTATTAAATAATAAACGAATAGAGGCTACAACCAAGTTCTGACGTCGCAACCTCCTTCGAACGGGTCTCCGGTCGTCCACTTCTCGCAAAGCTCGCCAAGGAAAGGGAAAACCTCTCCAGAGTCTCGTGACAATGGTCTCCTTACTTGAGTTGGCCTTAAGGGAAAGAGAGGATTCTTTACAGCACAAAGGCACTTGGGAATATGGAGATGCAAAGCTTCAGCACTTCAAGACTAGCTTGCCATGGGATTGAGCAGGCTTTTATAGATGGGGAAGGAGGGAGTTGGGATCCCTATTATTATGGGATTGGCCCTATCAACAAGGAAGGTTCAATGGGAGGTGGCAAAACCACTTCCCTTCCATAGAACTCCCGCAGCCAAACCTCCCAACTCAAGATAGGCAATGGTTTGTGAGTTTGTTGGAACTCAACTTCCGCCATCCATATTTAAAAAACAGTCCCTAAAATGGGTGGCGCGACTGCTGCTCTATGACAGAGCGCTAGGTGGCGCGACCTCTTTGCAGGATTTCCCTCATTGGCGCGAGTACTGAACTGCCTTCCCGCGCCAATGCTAAAAGGGATGTTTTTCATGATTTTAGCAAGGAGATGTCTCAAGGGCAAATAAAGCTCATGCTTAGAGGAATGCATTGATGATGTTTTCAAGGCATGACAATGTTCACAGGTCACGAAATGGGTCCTCCATTGTGCGGGACGGGGAATGGTAGGGACGGTGACAAATTACTGTGTAACACTAAGCAACATTTTCAGGTCCCTATAATACTATTGTAGCACCCATTTGTTATTTTTGTGCCCCATAGAAGCCCATTATTTTTATTCTTGTGCCCTTACATTATTATTGTTATGTAGGCCCTAATAATATGTTGACCCCTTAGACTCCTATATATATCGTGAATGTCTTTTCATTTGAATCATCCAAGAATTTTTCATTTATGTGATGTAAAAGGTGGTTTCCCCCTTTAAAAGGCTTATTTTCAAGTCATTGATTTATCTTTTGTTTTTTCTTTATGATATGGTTACATAACATTTGGTATTAGAGATCTAGATCCCAGGGATTCACTTCTCCAAACATGTCATATTGGAATTTTCACTATAACATTTTTTTGCAAAGCTTCAGAAGCTGAAATTCTGACCACATGGAGACAAAATCTCTATGAACATCATGTAGAAATTTCAGACCTTGTTCTGCTACATTTTTAGAGATATGGTCCAAGGAATTTAGGGTTTTTGCATGCTCCAAAATTCAGTCTCAAGCAGGCATTTCAAGGAAAATCTGCATAAATTCCCTTCAGGCATCGAATTTAAATTTCACAAAAATCTAAAGAAAGTGCATAAACTTTAGTGTTTTGTGTACTAACTTTAGGGCCAAAGGTTAAAAAAATGACATGTGGCATATCATATAAGTTCACTTCATGGAACCAATCCATAATCAGGTCATTGTTGGATATTTGGCATAACTTCACCTTGAAGAATCTAATCTTGGTCTAATTAGTGGAACTGAAAAAAAAAAAAAATACATAAAGGGCTACCTCAAGATGTAATTTCAGACCTTGGGAAGCCAAAATTATAGAGATACAATAGTTTCAATATCCAGCTCCTAAAAGTAAGAATAATCTATGTATTTTTTAGAATTTGCATAAATTTTGTTTGAAAAAATAGTTTGAAGTGATTCAAAGGGCATATTGAAGCACAGATATCATTATTTAGTTCTAAAATGCATCGAAATGAAAAAATGGATACACCTAGTAATCCAAAAGAAATATCTAGTATGACGCATGAAGAAGAGGAAGAAATGCAGCATGATATATCAAAATTATGACACCAAGTACAAAAAAAATTGCTCTCGCAAAGAGTAACCAAAAATGAATTGGAAGTGATGATGAATGTTTAGATGGATGGTTTAAAATGGGACATGGATGGTCTAGAATTAAAAATAAAAAGGGACATGGGAGTTTTGAATGACGGTTTAAAATCAGACATGGAAGCAATCATGAATGTCAAGATGGAAGGGTTGAAGGAAGGTTTAACAAAGTTGTTGCAAGAAATTATTCCTAGTGGTGACAAGGTATTCCATGAAAATAAGGATGAGAAGAAAAGGAAAATGAATTATGATTTTAGAGACTCCAACAGTGAGTTGAAGACTAACCACATTCCAAAGATCGATATGAGAAATTTTGAAGGAAAGGATATGGTAACATGGCTACTACAGATGGAGCAGTTCTTTGATCTAAGCGATGTGAAACACACACAAAAGGTACACATTGCATGTTTATATTTAGAACCCAATCAATTTATATGATATTGATGGCTTTGTTCTCATAAAGCACTAGTCACTTGGATAATTTGTACGGAGGAATTGATAACACATTATGAGGATACAAAGAGCAATACCTTCTTTAGCTAAATGATAAATCTCAAACAAAAGGGTTCAATTTGTGAGAACATTGAGGACTTCCAAAGATTGAAAATCAAATAACTGATATTCCAAAGGAGCATCTGATTGAGATTCACCTTTGTGAAACTAAGTCATTGGAGAATGCATTCAAGGTGGCAAGAAAATTTGAAAGCAAAATTATGGCGACAAGTAGGTATCCCACTCACAACTATAAATATGATAATTTTGTTGTTCATATGTTTCCACAACCTACAAGGTTGACATCACAACAACTAGAGAAAAAAAGAGAAAAAGGGCTTTTATAGTTGTGATAGAAAATACACTAAAGGTCATAAGTGTGTTGAGAATGAATTATTTTACATGGATTATGAAGAGGAGGAAGAAAAGGAACAAGAAACATCAAAAGAAGAAGATATACACAAGGAACCAACCCGAGGGGATGAAAAAGTAAAAATGAATATGACCATATCTTGTAACACATTGACGGGAATTATCGCTCCTCAAAATATCAAGATAGAAGGATATCGAGAATAAAAAGGTAATAATGTTAATTGATTAAGGTATTACTCATAATTTTATTCATTGTAAGATAACCAAGGATTTGAATTGCTTTCTATACCTAGCACCAAAGTGTCAAGTGATGGTTGCAAATGGAGGAACTATAAATGGCTCATAGAAGTGCCATAATGTCAATCTTGTTGGGTGTGTGTTCTATTATTTCCACGAGTAGCCTCACATATCCCCAAGAAAAAAAATTGGATCCTATATTAGGTGGGTGGACCTACCTATGGTTTTGTGCATTGGTTTAGCACATGGTTTTGGGCATGTTTTTTGTCCATGGTATTTTGTAGATACTGTCAAGGGAAATATGGTTATGTTATAATCCAGGGTTAATGGATTGGGGTTTATGAATGCTTCGGCATGTATATATATGTATTATAACATTAAAAGGAACATAATGAAAAATCAAGCCGGTAGTCCAAGTTTTGGGATCTAGGGGAAAATCTTTGTGTATATCTATTTTATGTTTTATGCTCTCGCTATTATTTATTTTTTGTTTTAAGAGTTCATTTGCAGATAATTTTTGTACAAGATTAAAACCTACAAATATAACCATGCTGGAATATGTATTGAACATTCCAATGCTTTCCATTCCAATGGGTGGTGCGAATGTTTTATTAGGATTCCAGTGGTTACATCTTTGGGGGTGATATATTTTAATTATAAATAACTTCTCTTGATTTTTTTCTCAGAAGGAAAGGAAATTAAATTAAGGGGTATCGCAGGGAAACATGGGAAGATAATTACCTCTAACAACATGACAAAGATTTTGAAGAAGGAACAACAAGGGGTAATTTCACAATTATGTTCACTAAATGTTCAAATGTCTAAGTCATCCATTTCTCCACATATCCAAAGAATCCTTGACAATAATTTCAAGGTATATGAGACTCCCAAAGGTCTCCCACCTATTCGAAACCATGATCGTTTCTATTCACTTGATTCCAGTAAGTGTTCCTCCAAACATTAGACCTTACATATATCATTATGCCCAGAAGAGTGGAATTTAACATATGATTGCAAAAATACTAGAGGTAGGTATAATTAAACCTACTCAAATTTCTTTCTCTTCTCCAGAAGTATTGGTGCATAAGAAGGATGGACCATGGCATATGTGTACGAATTATAGAGAGATCAAGAAGCTCACTATTAAAGATAAGTTTTGCATTCCTGTGATTGATGAATTGTTGGATGAACTACACGAAGAAATTTACTTCACGAAGATGGATCTTTGTTCAGGATATCATCGAATTAGAATGAAGAGAAATGACATCCCAAAAACAACATTTAAAACTCATGAAGGTCGCTATGAATTATTGGTAATGCTTTTTAGCCTTACTAATGCACCTTCCACATTTCAAGGTTTGATGAATTCCACTTTAAAACCTTTCCTTAGAAATTTTTTGTCAGTATTTTTTTATGATATACCAATCTATAGAAAGTCTTAGAAAGATCATGTTCAACATGTTGACAGGGTGCTCAAACTATTGGAAGAGAAACAACCGTATGAAAACTCCTCCAAATGTTTGTTTGGAGTACAGGAAGTGGAATATTTGTGCCATATTGTATCCCGTGAGGGTGTTAAGGCATACCCTGGCAAAATTAAAGCCATCAAGGAATGGAAAATCCCCACAACCTTATGGAATCTTTGAAGATTTCTCAGGTTGATAGTGTGTTATTAAAAAATTATTAAGAATTATGGGAAGATAGAAACACCTCTAACAACATTACTAAAGAAAGATGCATTTTTTTTTACTCCATGAGAAACTAAGGCCTTTGAACATATAAAAGAGGCAATGTGCTAAGATCTGATATTAGCTACACCAGACTTCACAAAAACCTTTATTGTGGAATGTGATGCCTCAGGAAATGGCATTGGTGTTGTTTTAATGTAAGAAGGAAGACCCATTTCTTTTGAAAGTCGTCCAATTAAGGGAAAGTATTTACATAAACCTATTTATGAGAAGGAAATGTTGGCGTTACTATGTGCACTAAATAAATGACACCCTTATCTAATGGAAGACACTTCAAGGTAAAAAAATATCATGATAGTCTTAAATACTTCTTGGAACAAATATTATCTTCCAAAGAGTAGAAAAAATGGGTCACAAAGATGTTGCGTTATGACTTTGAAATCGTTTACAAAAAAAGGAAGAAAAATGTTGTTGCAGATGCACTCTCAAGAAGGGATGAGGATGTGGAAGAATTGCTATGTGCCATTTCTATTATCCAACCTGAATGGATAATTGAAGCAAGGGATGAATGGAAGAATAATGAAGAGGTATGAACACTCATTCAAAAGTTGCAGTAAGATCTCATCCCATATGATTCATTTATTTGGAAAAATGATTCGCTATGGTACAAATATCACTTATATCTATGTAAGAACTCCCGACTTAAATAAAAGGTTATTTTGGAATTGCACACCTCTCCTATATGAGGGCACTTGGGATTTTTAAAAACTTACCATAGGGTCAAGAAGGATTTTTTTGGGATGGACTTAAATCTAATATTCAAAAGTGTGTGGTGGAATTTTTGGTTTTCCAACAAAATAAAGTTGATACAATTAAGACCCCGGGTATTTTACAATACTTATTCATTCCAAGCTAGCGCAAGGAATATGTCTCAGTGGATTTTATCACAAGTTTACCCAAGTCTGAAGGAAAGTGTGTCATCGTGGTGGTAGTTAATAAACTTACCAAGTATGCACACTTTTGTGCACTATCTCATCCTTTCAAAGCCAGTATAATCACTACTGCATTTATGGAAAAAAATCAAAAGCTACATGGAAACCTACAAATTATTATAAGTGATACAGATCCCATTTTCACTGGAAATTTTTGGAAAAAATTATTTCCTTGTCTTAGTACTCAGTTAGCTCATAGATCATCTTATCATCCTCTATCAAAATGGGAAAACTGAGATAGTGAATTAATGTTTGGAAGGATATCTTTGTTGCTTTGTATTTGGTAAAGAAACACAATGCATTAAGTGGCTACCCCGAACATAATGGTGGTGTAACACTTCCTTCCATATCACAACAAAAATGACCCCATTTATGGTGCTTTATGGATATCATTCACTCTCCATCATGTTAGGGTCCTATAATAATAGGATTCATAATTTTGAATTGACTTTGATTAGTCTTGTAATATTTACATATTTTTCTTTCTGCAAAATTGTTTTCCCATATTAAAAATAAAAAATGTAAAGAGGGTAAAAGTCCTAAAAGAAAAATCAAAGGACTGAAAGAAAAAAGATTAAAAAGAATATAAAAATGAACCCCAAACAAAAAGAGAAAAAAATAGATCATGAAAGTGATGCAAATTCAAATTCCACTACTTTTTACTTTACTTTGCAAAATAAGATTGTGTGTAGCTTGTCAAAAATGCCACAATACATGAAGGTCAAACTGCTTAATCTTGACCTTTCATGCTTTAAATTTCATGTTGATAGATAGAGAATAAATATCTAGCCAAATTGTTTAATCTTGGCAGATCAGTAGTTAGTTAGAGAATAATAAGGAGCTCAATAGTTTAACCTGAGCCCTTGGAAGTAATAAGGTTAGAACCAGATAGTTTGTTGTTAAAAGAAAAATAATAAGGGTCTGCAAGCTCAAATGCACCCAAAGAAATGAAGAAAAACTGTTAGGATAGATGATGCATAGGCAGAAGTAGTTTTCACAATGCATGGATAGCATAAAAATGATCATTTCATATTTACTAACTTCCTTTTAAAATCATTTTCCTTGTAAAAATACCCCTTCCTCTTCATTTTCATTCTTTCCCCTTCACTCTTATTCCCCTATAAAAATCCCTTTTCCTAAGTTAAAATACCTATTTTCCCTTTGGAAAAGTAAAATCCCTTTAATTAACTTCTATTTTTATTCCAAATACCCAAAAAATACCTTTATCCTAAGTATTTCTTTAAAAAGTGATATGCCAGGTCCCACATTGAAGAAATTCCTTCCCAATATCAGTTTTTACGTTAAACTTAGTATATTTAACCCCCCTCATTCATTTTAATCATTTAGCTAAATTTATTTATTAATTCCCATTATGTACACTTATTCTGTATTTAAAATTAATTCCTGCATATATATTATTCCCAAACCCCTTATTTAATTTATAAAGTATAGTTTAATTCCCCCACGTTCGATTTATTTTGGCCCCACTTATTATTTCCCCGCCTATTATAAGCCCTGACCTCTTATAAAATCAAACCAATTCATATATTACACATAACCCACATTGACTTTAAACCCAGGTCCCACCTATCTAATCCCCAACACTTTGTCGCAATCGCCCAACCCTCGGATCTTAATCAACCACATCTAATGGCCCATATCTCATTTCGCACATCTGAAAGCCTGACCTTTAACTACACCCTAACCTTGCAAAATGCGCGGTTTGCGGAGCTCTGCTCCTGGCTACATGGCGTTACTCCATTCGATTGCATCCATCCAAAAAATATTGCCTACCACCTTTCTCTTATGTGAAAAACACTGGGTTGTATTCTTTCCCATCGCGAAAACCACCTTTCCATTTGAATTAACCTCGCGCATTCAATGTTAAAACAATGTTGGTTAAAAACCCATATAACCGCCCTTTTGTGTCTTTTACCATTATTTCTGTTATAATTTCCACATACATAGCCATTGCCGACCAAAAGAATTGCTTTCGACCTTATTTCAAGCCCTTTTACCAGAAATCAACACCATTTGCTGATACAGCCAGTACATAACCTGATTTGAAGCAGTATAAAGAACCCTGAAGACTCAGAGAACCTCTGTTGCCTCAGAAACCCTTTGCAAACTTAAAAATATTCATTTTATCCAGGTATTCTTCAAAGAAAAGACTTGTACTTAATCTAAAGAGAAAGTAATAAGTAATTGAATCATTTAGGAGCCTCTGCATACCTGAAGAAAGCCATGTTGCCTTACAATCCTTTTCTGTAGACCCTAATCTTCGTTTTTACAGAATTCTGAGGTCCTAAGACTATTTTTAATCACAGAGATTGAATATTTGATCAATTAAACCATTGTAGACCAGAAGATAAGCCCCTGTTTCATCCTAAATCAGTCTGTAAACTGTAATTATCTTTCTGAGGTGCTCCTAAAGGCCTGAATCTATTTCTTGAGTCAAAAGATTAATCAATTGAGTAAAATCAAACAAACAATGGCTTCCAAAGGTATTGTAACTGTAAATCCTCTACAACCTCCAGTTTTAGATGTGGAACACACTCCTCTAGCAGATAGATAATTTAAAATTAATGACACAGTCATTGAGTTTAACCTTCTTGAGCTCTATTTCTGGAGCCATGAAAAATCTATTAACCAAGCTGATGAAGTTTTTCTCTGGGAAACTAATTTGCCCAATTATGTAGTCCCAAGACCTTTCAGTGCCAAAAATTGATCAGAATTTTTCAATCTTACTATTTCCTTGATCAGAGAGCCATTCTAACCCCTGAAAAAAATTTATGTTCACCATCACAGCTGAGTCAATCAACAAAATGTTGCAGATCCAACCTCGACCAAATGAAACCCCTTTGTCTATTGAGGCTCTTACATAATTATACCTAAATCTGGACTTCCCCAAGAGATTCTAGATATTTCAGACATTCATTCCTTCATCTGTAGAGACTCCCAAGACCAATCCTCCCTACCCATCTGCAATATTTTCTGAGCGAACCAGACATATCATTAGCATGTTGTCTTTTATTCTTGGTTATTTTACAGATGAGCATGTTGATGCTTCAATCCTAGGTTTCCTCTCTACTTTCACACTTGGTCAACCTCCTACCACCATTTTTAATTTTTCCCAGTACCTTGCTGATACTATGCATGGAAAACTTGTTAAAATGCCTGAAGAAGGTGTTTTCAAGTATTCATCAATCCTATTCCACATGTTTTTGTACTTTCAGTCTGAGAAATTTTCCATCAACCTTCAAAAGCTTGATGTTGAAGGTAACCCACAGTCAGTTATATTTTGGACTCCAATTATCAGAAAAGACTCCTCACATTCCACTTACACATAATTTATTGATTCTTTCATTCATCCTATGTTCAATGTGCTGAGTAGCAGCATGCAGCCAAGAATCAGTGAGGAAATTAAGAAGTTCCTGCAGTTATCTGAACACATTAGGACAGGAGATTGGTACTTGTATCAAAACCATATAGAGATTAGGGTATACAGATCCAATATTATTCCATATAAACTACCCAAATACCTCCCAATGAGGTTATTTTCCCTTGAGTATATCAAACGAATCATTAATTCTGATGAAATCAATTTCTTAGTGGCCAAAAAGAAGACACGATTTAAGATAAAGAATCAGGTTGGCCCTTTTATTTGTAATAGTAGAGATGCAGGTCCACAGGCAGAAAAGTATTTGCAGGAGTTTAAGTCAGTCCAAGCTTTCAGTGGTATTATGATCCTCTAGGAGTAATAAGAAAATTGAGATTTAAATGTAAATTAAATCCTTATGTACATGAGAAGAAACCAGATATTGAGAAATACTCCAATCAGTTTGAATGGTTGGAGAACACTTTGACAGAGGCAGAGAAGCAAGGTGATACTAGTCAAATCTTGCAAACTCCAGCCCAGGAAGATAGAAACTCAAAAATAATCAGAGAAGAAGGATTATACACTACAGAGACTACCACGGAAACCAAATTTAAATTGATGTACAGGAAAAAGCCAAAATTAAATCCTGTAAATGAGGAAGTGGAAACAATTGAAGTAATTGATACTGATATAGTAGCAAAGAATAATGCACCACCTGTAGTCGCTGAAAAAACACACCAGCCCTCAACTTCAAACACCCAAATGATTCAAAAATAGTACAGTGTTGAAGTATCCTCATCCAGCAAACCAACAGAGAAGGAGATGGATATTATGCATAAATATAAAGAGATCAAGATCAGAAATGAAGCCTTAAACACTGATACATATAACCAGTACTGGAAGCAGTCACCTAGTGACCAAAGCAGATTGCTTTCTGCATTTGACTACAAAACTAGGAAGATGCAAATGACCTTCCAACAACCAAAATTCAAGCATCCCAAATCACCAACTGATTACAAAAAGACATCATATGAAGTTCAAGCAGAAGATCTTCATCCAATTGACCAGATAGAATTTCACAAAGAAGCTGGTGAAATGCTTTATTCAACAATGACAAATAAAGCCATGAGTGTACAGAAACAGCAAAAAACTCTTGGGAATATCAGAGATCAGATCAAATTAGAAAAGGCATACTCACAGGCTAAGGATAACAGAATCAAATAACTGGAAGAGTTGATTATTTAAGTAGGATATGATCCAACTAATGTCAAAGTTGCAGATGAATTTATAAAAAAGAAGAATGCAGACATTGCGGCATTAAAGAAGCAACTAAAATTGTGTCCTACTAACATCCTCAGGAAAAGGAAGTATTACATGATGCAAACCAGAAAGATGAAATGATGAATCTCATCCTTCAATTGACTGCCCAAATAAAAGAAATGGAAAATGAAATGGACAAGTTGATCCAGGAGAAAAAGCCCAGATCAGAAGAAGTTCTTGTCACTATCATTCCTGTAGTCACTACTGTTGTCCCTTTTACATTAGCAGAATCATTGGCCCCTACAGTCCCAATGGCTATAGCACTTCATGTCACCTCAACAACTACTTCAGCAACAGAGTCATCTACATCAACAACACAGCCAACTGATGAAGCAAGTAAGTTAGTTAAAGAAATGCAGGACATGTCTATTCAAACAAATGAAATCAATAGACTTAAAGAACAGTTGAAAAGTCTGAAAGATGAAAAGAAACTTTCTCAGATTATGCACAAGAATGAAGAACAGAAAGAAAACATATTAACAAAGAAATTGAATAAATTAGAGAAAGATTTAACTCTAAAAGAACTAATGGCACAAGCCAAGCAGCATCTCTGGGCCAATATCATTAAATCTATCAATAATTTTTGGTCGTAAATCTAGGTTATTTATGAACAAAAAGATCTCATCAAATCAGTAGGAGAAGCCATCCAGAAAATAAAAGAAGAACTTGGCAAGAAACCTGAAGAGGCTAATGAAATCATCAAATTCCTTAATTCCAAGAATAAGCAAGAACTAGAAGAAATTGGAATTAGTGACAGAACATATACTATTCTTGAAGTCAGGAAGGTAATTTCAAAAATGAATTTAATGATACAACTTGAAGAAAAATGCCAAAACATGGAGCTTGGCATAACTAGATTCATGATTCTGAGGTAGAAGGCCTTCCAAATCCTTTGGTTATTCATGACATATCTATGAAACAAAAGGATTATGATAAGAAAATGAGAGAAGTGGCCAAGGATCAAGCTAACCTTCCTTATTCATAGGGAATTCCAACAGGGAAAGTTCTCTATAAGAATTTTGAAAATCTTTTTTTACCTACAACATGAGGTAAAACATCTATTTGTCAACAAGCCTACATTTTAAAAATATACAGAGGCAGATGAGATATTCAGAAGGATGGTAAAGATCAAATTACCAAATACAGAAGACTTGGAAAAGTTAACTGATTTACTGTGAAGGTAAAACAGTAAACATAGTAGTCAAAAGGTTAAAAACAACAGTGATAGTTTCAAGTGAAAATAGAGACAGTTAAAGAGTATCACAGTTAAAGTGTATCATGTGAAAGTCAGAGTTAAAGTCAAATCAGAGATGATAAATCAGAGTGAAATATTTCTAGCGTAAAGGACATTCCACTGCCTAAATGCAGCCTTCGTTGAGCAAACATCAAAGAGACAAATCAACAACAAATCAAAGACAACAAACATAAAATTCAATAAAAGCAGGGACAGCTTGCACTAGTTAGATAGCTGTCTCTATCTTCTCGCATGAAGATATTTATTTTTCCATGAATAATTCCTAAGTTTGTTTTAGGATACTTTGTAAGAGTTTTTGTATAAATACTTCACATTTTGAAGTATTGGGTGTGGATGAATTGCTAAACATTTCTATAGTTGTACTAAGTTGAAACCTGAGGGTTCTTTGTACCATTTTTAAGTCAGCAGACTGGATTGACCAATAAAGAGATCATATTACAGGATTCATGTGTTGGGCCACTTCAGTGAAGTATTCTCAAATGTTCTTTGTTTTTATCTGAAGTTTTCACATATACTTGAATGTTTTTCTAAATCTAAATGTATAACAGGAATGTTATTTCATAATATGTTTAAAAGCACTCTGTTTTGAACTCTTATGTCATTTACATGTTTTCTACTGATATCCAGATTATGGAATTATTAATTTCTCCCTAGATTCGATTGACCTCTATCTTATCACTCATTATCCGTATCTGAGAACCCTTAATTCCTCTCTCATCCCAATTGAAACCATTTTCACCATCAGCCTAAGGATCTGAAGTTACTCAACTATCTTGCCCTATGAACACTTACCTTTAGAACCTTGATTCGATCTAATTGCTTGATAATTTGACTCCAATTGCCCAATGGAATTCAGATTTACATCTATCCATCTGAACTAGTGATTCCACCACCAAACCAAATCCAAAATCAAATCTCAAATAATCCCACATAACTAGCCTAAAATCAACTAAAATCAACAAAGATAAATCATATAGAGAGATCCATCTCTAAGCATTAGGAAGGCTAGATCCTAAGGCTTAAAAGTAGGTTTTTGGTTACCTCTAATATTCTTTAAACCAAAATATAAACAACCCTTGAGAATTATTGGAGTGATAACATCCTAGCGACTCCGCTGGGGAACTAACATGTCCTCAATGTTTCAAATAAATCTTAAAGGAAATATTTTTACTTATCTTTTCACCTTAAAATTGTTTTAAAGGGTTGTTAAGTAAACTTTTCATTAAAAAACTGAAATTTTGGCTTCCAGAAGAATCTACTATACCAGGTCTAATCTAGATCCAGAAACTGTTGTAATAGTAGATAATCTCGACAGAATTTTATAGAAAAACCAAAAAGTAGAAAGTTTAGGTAATAAAAATTCATTGATCAAAGCAAATTATCTTCCCAATAAATTATCAAGTTTACAAGACATTGAATTTGATTTAGCTTTTGAGCAATATTTTTTTTAAACTAAATCAGAAAGTGACATATATAATAGTGTAATAAATCATGATTTCATTTCATTTATTGAAACTAAGAAGGAACTGTTTCACTTGATTCAGATGAAAAAGCCCTAGAAGTTTATGATAAACTTGATGCCTTAACTACAACTAAAGAAAACGAGAAGATAAGTGAAGAAATGGGAAAATTAAAAGCCAAAAACAATCTTCTTTACATACAAGCATTCAGGTGGCTTAAGGAGAAAAATTCTTGGAAGGCCAAATATGAGAAACATAAGGTCAAAGCCTCAATCTACAAGGAAGAACAATGCAAAGGTATAGATTCTCTTTTACATGTAGCACAATAGGAAGCTTTAGGGTCAGGAATAGGATCAGCATTAGAACTCAGGAGGTCCAAAAGGAAAAATCAATCATGAGGACATGCTTGAACATCAGCTTGAGGGAGATGTTGGCCCTCATTTTTTATCTCTTTTTGTTTATGAAATACATCTTATTTTCCATACTATCCATCTATACACCTTAATATTCACCTTATTTTGACCAATAAATTCATATACAGGTCTTTAAATTAATTTTTTCAATTCTTAGAAGTTTTTATAAAAAATGAATTTTAAGTGCATTTTCGGACTACATCAGAAATTCCTGTAATGGCCTCATGGTTTGCATATTTGCAGGACACTTGGGCTCGAGCTGGATATATTTATAGAAATATTGGGAACTAATATTAAGTGTACACCTGTTGGTTCAGTCAAACCGAGCTTTAATAGGCTCAGTCAAAGGCGATCCAACAGGACCTGTTTTTATGGAGGATCCCTAGGAACTAGGTCAAATCTCTTATTTAATGGGATTTTCCATATTTTGATGGATCTTATGGATATATTCAACCTGATTGGATGATATAAGGATAGCCATGGCTATAGGAGACATTTTATATGAATTTGTTTTATATTTTATCTATTTAAACCTCAGACTTTGAAGGCATTGATATGTAGAAATTGTATGACTTAACATTATTATTTATGAGACTTTGCATAAGCTAATTGAAGATATGTTCTATTCCATTTGCTATTGTTATATCATGATTGATTGACTAGAGTTTTAGTAGCTAAAAGCACTTTTCAGTGTGCGAGGCAAGGGTGGAGGGCCCCCACACTAAGCTAAGTGCACTTCTTAGTTATTTGTAGTTGTATTTTCTGAATTAGTGTGTTTCATGCTTAACTTTTTGATTAGATTTATGTTGATGTTTTATGAGTGTTGATGAATCTAATTATCATTCTTATTCTACATATGAAAGGGCAATCAAATGTTTCACTTAAACATTATTTCTATCTGATTAAGATCATAAGCTAGAATTCATCTTTTCATGCTTTTAATGCTTTTATGAATTCATGTTTTCTAACAATAGTATTATTTATGAATGAATCTGTGATAAAGGACAACCAGGATCTCTTTAGTTAAGAGCCTCTTAAATTATTGTTTCATACATCTTAATATATTGCTCAATTATTATTTTTTTTTTATTTCTAATTCATAAAGTAATCTTATTAGATAAGGACAAACAAATCTCTTAAGTTAGGAGATTCTTCTGCTGCTGATTACACATTTGAATTTTGAAATTATTTAAGTTATATTTATATTTGTAATATGCATTTCCTTAATCATTGAAAAATCATCTTCTAACTTGATCATAACTGAAACACATATACTTTTGGGATGCTTCTAAGTCCTACTAGCCCGAATTGACAATAAATACTTGTGTTTGTTTACCTGTTAAACAACCCAACAACATGGGTGGAATTTATCAAATACAAATCCGAAGCGTTTGAGAAATTTAAGATATTCAAGGCACTGGCAGAAAATCAAACTGGATATAAACTATAATGCATCAGATCAGACAGAGGAGATGAATTCACAGTTGATGAGTTTGCAGACCTGTGCAATAAATGTGGGATAAAGCATCATTTTACAGTTGCATATACACCTCAACATAATGGAGTGGAAGAGAGAAAAAAAAGGTATGTACAACAGATTTCCAAAGCCATAATGCAAGAAAGAAACATTCCCCAAACCTACTGGGCAGAAGCAATACACACAATTGTTCATATTCTCAACAAATCTCATCTCAAACCAAATTGTGACAAGACTCCATATGAATTGTGGCATGGGAAACCGGCTTCAATTAAGCACTTCAGAGTCTTTGGCAGCAAATGTTTCATAAAGAATAATTATGAAAAATTGGGGAAGTATGACGCAAGAGCTGATGAAGTAATATTTTTTGGATATGCATCAAAGAGTAAGGGTTACAGGTGCTACAATAAAAGACTGCATAAAATTGTGGAAAGCATTGATGTGAAATTCGATGAAGAACTACCTGACAGAACCAGAAGTACAAACTATGTCAATCTTCCAAATGATCATCAAAATGAGAATCAAGAAAATAAAGAACAGAATGATACAACAGAATATAGAGAAATAACCTCAAAAGGACCCTTGAGACACACTCAAAAGAACCATCTAGAGGATGAAATCATTGGAGACAAAAGTGCAAGCGTCCAAACAAGAAGATGGCTAGCTGAACAGACCGAGGAAGTGTATCTAGCCATGTTGTCGCAGATAGAACCGAAAAATTTCGATGAAGCCAGCAAAGACAAAAATTGGATAAATGTTATGAACGAAGAATTAGATCGGATTGAGATGAAAAAGACCTAGGAGTTAATACCAAGACCTGTTGGGAAAAATGGCATTGGCACAAACTGGATATTCAAGAATAAGATGAATGAACAAGGTCAGGTAATAAAAAATAAAGCCAGACTTGTATGTAAGGGATACTCTCAAATCGAAGGATTTGACTATGATGAAACTTTTTCCCCTATAGCAATAATGGAAGCAATTATAATGTTTCTGGCTTTTGCATGATATCATGATTTCAAGGTATATCAAATGGATTTAAAGTCTACCTTCTTAAATGGAGAACTAGAGGAATAAGTCTACATGGAACAACCTGAAGGTTTTTCCTTAGCAGATAAGCAACTATGTTTGTAGATTGAAAAAAGCCCTATATGGTCTCGAACAAGCACCACGTGCATGGTATTCTAGGCTAGATAAGTACTTTCAAAAGCAAGGATTCAAGAAGGGAGGAGTAGAAAACAATCTGTATATAAAGGTTAATGGAAATGAAATTTTAATTGTAGTAGTATATGTAGATGACATAATGTTTGGTAGCAACAAGGATGAGTTAGTAAAAGTATTTGTAGAAGAGATGAAGTCATAATTTGAGATGTCTATGATTGGAGAGCTTACCTTCTACCTAGGACTTCAAATTCTACAGAAGAACAAATGCATATTCATTTCACAAGAAAAATACTTAAGATACATGTTAAAAAGATTCCAAATGGAAGACAACAAACCTGTGTCAACTCCCATGATCACTGGATGCAAGTTATGTGTTGATGATGGATTTGCAGATGTAGATCAAAGACTTTACAGATCTATGATAGGAAGTTTGCTATACCTAACAGCCTCTAGACCAGACATTACGTTGGTAGTAGGACTTGTGGCAAGATATCAAGCAGCACCAAAACAAAATCACTTGCTAGCAATCAAGAGGATATTTAGATACTTGCAAGGAACTGCACATTATGGCCTATGGTATCAGAAAGGAAAATATTTCACATTGACAGCATATACAAATGCAGATTGGACTAGTTGTGTGGATGACAAGAAAATAACAAGTGGAGGTGCATTATTTTTGGGAGAAAGTTTGGTGGCATGGTTAAACAAGAAGCATCATTCGAGGGGGAGAGCAGCCATCAGCCATGAACATAGAAGTAAAGAGGAACCTCAAATGTTGTTGAAGATAGCTATTGATGAATAAATTCTCTTTATTTTAGCCAAAAAGTTGAGCAGTCTAGCACATTTCAGCACTATACATGTAAATGCAATGACTCCCAAAGTATTCTCCCAACGTTACTTACACACCAAATGGAGCAATATTCCTAGCCAGGTAGGTGGACAAAATGAAGAATGCTTATGCAGAACTCTAGTAATGCAATGATGGAAAATACACTGGAAAAAGGTGTAACCCTTTGCCATTGATGTCAAGGGGGGGGGAGGCAAGCAGAGGAATATAGACACTTCTAAGAATGAAAGGGGCGGGAAGTGTTGGAGGAAGTGTTGCCATCAATGCCAAAGGGGGAGACTGTTTGAAATATTGTCATTGATGGCAAAGGAGCATAATGGAGTAGCATTAGAATCATCATTTAAGGCAAATGTGTAGCAAATAAGCAAAGGAGTAGATCAGGAGCATCAAAATGCGGTAAAGAGACAACAAAAATTATAGGAGTAGCATGACAAAGAGGCAAACGAAAATCGTGAACGATCTGGATCGAGTCAGACTTTTTTGCGTTCAAAACAGTGCACGAGGGCATGTGCAGTTCAACGGGCCGAGTCGGGTTGAATTCATATAATGTGAAGGTTGTGTTGTATGAATACGAATAGTGAACGAAGTTCCCATGAACTTCGCTGGAGATCAAAGTATGGCAAAACTGGTTTTATTACAAACGTGATTCTATTGATAGAGATCAGTGTGCGGGTGGAATGGATGGTGAGGATCAAGTCGCAGAAATGATAGCGAGCAATGGACGGACCAAATCACAGAAGATGGTTGGCGCACATCGCAATTTGTGACTTTTATATATTTACTTGTTAAGAAATCGCAAGTTAAATTGTTTAAGTTGTGATGCGATGAAGTGAACATGTGTGGGCATAGGTCCATCGCATAGCGCATGCGATACGGTATAAGTGTTAATGGCGTAGAGGTAAATGTTTGAAATTTTGATTTGTGATGGGTTAAATTCCGCGACGTGCAATAAGGTTTCTTAGTCGATTGCCCATGAGTTAAAATATACGGTTTGCGATAAGACACAGAAATTGCGAAATGCGAAGTGCAGGAGATGACGTGGCAGTGGATTGGAGATGACGTGGTAGTGACATGGCGATGATGTGGCAGTGACATGGCAATGATGTGGCAGTGACGTGGCAAGGTGACGTAGAGATGACGTGGGCCTGGCCTGCATATCGCACATCGCAAGCTCAGGAGGATAAGCACTCAAGAATCATGTTAAAATGTCGAAGTGTGAAATGTGATAAGAGTATTGGATGCGATATGCTTCAAATCTAAATTCTAGAGGATTTAAAGTCCGACGTGCGACCCATTCACATACTGCACATCGCTATCTACGATTCTTATATTTATATGTTAAGTCATCGCGAGTTAATTGTTTTAAGTTGTGGTGCGACAAGAAGTGTTGTTTACGATACGATGCAATTGCATATCGCATATGATAAGAGGAAACTTGTTATTTCTATGAGCTAAATCTTGCGACATGCTATAAAGAATCGAATACGATGCAACTCAAAACAACCATTTAACATATTTCAAATCTGGTGGTAAGAGTTTTATCCTTTGAGAAATTGCATCAGAGAATGGAAGAGTAATATAGAACCAAATAACAAAAGAAACGCTGATGTGTGAAATGTGAAATGGGCCCAGACACTATACCTCTCAAAGGTAAATACTAATATATTTCAAGTCCAGAAGTATGAGGTTTTCCATTGTTAAATCACATCGGAGAGAAAAGGAGCCTTATAACGGAGATCGTATGAATGCTAAAATGCGATGGAAAGTGGACGCGATGCATTATTCAAAGGAAGCATAATATATTTCAAGTCCAGCCTTACGCCTGTTTAAGTGGAAAAAGGTTTGAACGCGGCTAAAGGAGACTCAGGTAAGTGACCCAACACAGAACAAAGGGCAAAGGAAAAATCTGAACATTTCAGTAATAACAAGACATGCACCATGGGTCGAGTCGAGCTCAGAAAGAACTTCGGGCAGAGTCGGGTGTTGAGAAAAACAGAAGGTTGAACGTTGCGGGCAAAAGAAGGAAGGTAGCTAGGAAGAGTCGGGAAAAAATGCGGTTATGTAGCACAATTAGAATATAACAACAGAAACATAAAAGACAAAGGGACAGAAAGCAGAAGAAGAAAAATGCACAGCGAAGCTAATAAGCTGAAAGGGATGAGTTGAAATATTTTGTATGAATGTAAATTTATTGATCTATTGTATATTGTTTGTGATGCAAAGGCAAGTCTCCAAGGCAAAGAAAAACTCCATTTGATAGTGAAATAAATGTATATATTTTGTAACATTCTGAATATGCTGAGTGAGGAAATGAGTGGGTGGAAGGCAAAGAGTCATGCCTATTCACTTCATATTCCCATATAGAATGAAAACAACCATGCAGTTATTTCTATAAATGATGTTAATGCAATGTGCATAGAAATGTTAGAGACCAACAAAATGGAAGAGAGAGGAAGAATCAAAGAGAGTTGATAGAGATTATGTGCACATCAGGAGCTGATATGAAGCAAAAATGTAGGCTGAAAAGACAGTAGTGGAGTAAAATAGAGCTGATATCCAGGTAAATCAGCATATGATTTTATTGTAGTGTGAGGGAGTTGGAGCTTCCATATCAAGTTGTAGATTGATAGATGTCCAGTTGTAGCTGGTGTAGGTAGGATCCTCCTGTGGGTTGTAGCCGGCAGAAAATAGACGGGAGTTGGAGCTTCCTTGCAAGTTGTAGCTTGCAAAAATTGAGGTAGTAGCCTCCTGTAGGTTAGAGCCTACAGAAAATCAACTGTGAGAGGGAGTTGGAGCTTGCCTTTGCATCACAACAATAATAAGATGTGGTTTTCTCCCTTATGGGTTTCCACTTATCTCTGTTGTCTATGTGCATGATGATTATGTGTTGATGTATTGTGTTTAATCTGCTTATTACTTGTTGCCCACATATTAAGTTTGTTGATTCATTATATATTAAGTTGCTTATGAAATGGAGGTGTAAATAAATTTAAAGAACAGAATTTTAAATTCCCATGAACGTACTAAACTGATTCACCCCCCCTCTCAGTTTAGCTAAGGGTTCATCACAAAGGAGAGGAAGGCACATTTAAATTTACTGATTTTGATATATAAAAAGAATCGATGAGATTATTTGGTGTACTTTTTATGGCTAACTCTGATGCTCTTACTGAGGACCAATTGTGGGAACTCGAAGATTTCCCAGTTACGTTCGATCAAGATGCAAACGAACAACTATATTGGCATTTAATTTGGATGAGATTATCTTTGTATTAAAATCCTTTGCGAAGGATAAATTCCCAGGCCTGGATGGTTGGATTGTAGAAATATTCATATATTTTTTTGATCTCATGGGGATTGTTATTCTGGACATGGTGGAAGAATCCCAGATTGAGCATCACATATTGGGCTCTATAAAATCCACCTTCATCACCCTTATCCTGAAGGTTAGTGCTCCTGAGTATTTTTCAGACTTATCAGGCCTATATAACTGTGTAATGTTATTTATAAGATAATTTCGAATGTGATTGCAGAAAGATTTAAAGGCGCCCTCTCTACCTTTATATCAAACAAGCAATTCGGCTTTCTACAATCCGGATCCATTCATGATGCTATAGCAATTGCCCAAGAGTGTATACATTCCATCCAGACCAAGAAGACTAAATTTGTTGTGATGAAGATAGATTTAAAAAGAGAATATGATTGTGTAGACTGGGGGTTGCTCCGAATCATTCTTACTAAGATTGGTTTGGAGATTTGAAATGTTGAGTGGATAATGTCGTGTGTTACAAACATTTGGATTGTTGTCATCATTAATAGATATCTGACTGATTTTTTTTGGGTTCACCAGGGTCTCCATCATGGATGCTCTTTATCTCCTTTACTTTTCATTCTAGTTATGGATGGTTTTAGCAGGAAAATATCTTCAGCTAGGGACTTGGGCACATTTCTAGGTTTGAGGATGACTCCTGAGGTTACTGTCATGCACCTGTCCTTTGTTGACGATATCCTAACATTTGGCATGATATTGCAGGATCAATGGGTGACCCTTCATCATATTTTCTAGAGATATGGACGAGCTTTGAGACTCTTCCACAATGGTATTAAATCTTGTCTATATTTTTCAATGTAAATCCCATTGACATAACATATATAGCAGACATAGTTGGCATGGGCACGTGGCTTTTGCATGATGGTTTTACATATTTGGGCTTCAGACTGAAACCAACTCACTACAAAAGGGAGGACTGGATGTGGTTTTTGCCAAAATTTGACAAAAAACTTGGGGTTTGGATGAACCGCTACTTATCTCTGAGTGAAAATTACACTCCTGTACAATCTGTCCTTCAACAACTAGAAATTTATTGGATGCATATTTTTTATTTTTTGGTTCATATATGCTCTCATATTAGGTCTCGCCTTTCCGACTTTATGTGGTCGGGAGCCAGGGAAAAAATAAAATTCCATCTCACCGCATGGGAATCCATCACAAAACCCAAATATTTAGATGGATGGGGTATTTTGGACACAAGGGTGTTTGATTCTCACTGCTCATGAAGTCATTTTGGCAGGCTCTTTTCAGTGGTGACATCTAGGGTCGCATCTTTGCCTGAAAATACCTGCGACACAAACATATCACGTTTTGGATTAAACTTCAGTAGATTGATATAAAATGTGGGCCTTACATTTGGACAAGCTTCCAATGGATATTTCCTTCATTTATACAGTGGGTGCAATGGACTTTTGGAAAGGGAAACAAAATTGTTATTGGCTTTGGTTAGATAGTTGGTTTACATGCTCCCACACAATTGTCTTTTCATAAGGTGGAGGCCCTTCAGCACAGGGGAATTTTTTACCTCGACCAGACTATATAATGCTGGAGAGGAAATATCCCTACTTATAAGTCTATATCTCAGATTGGATTGCAGGAAATTGTCATTGATGAATGGAACCAATTCATTTGGTATCTTATGCGAGCTGTTTTATGTGGGAAGCCGGCGGGTGACTTCATCACATGGGATGGCATCACCCGAAATGGATCCGTTGTCATTACAAATAACTATAAATACATCACACAACATCGCTTGGGGGCTCTCACAAAATCTTGGTTTACAACAATCTGCCGCATTAAAGTGCCCCTAAAGATCACTCTTTTTGCATGGCTTGCCTGGAAAAACAAAATCTTTACCTTGGAGAACCTTTGCAAAATAGATTTCGCGAGCCCTGGCAGATGTTCTCTTTGTGGTCTAGATATTGAAAATGTGTGTCACTTGTTTTTCTTTTGCAGGTTTGCTATTCGGGTTTGGTCTCACATCCTTACTCATTGTGGGCTTCCTATCCACACCTTCACATCCATTGAATTTTTTTTGAAATGGGGTCAGATGGGAAGCGGAATAATGCCCTACATCCCACTACTGGTGATCTAGGAGATATGGAAATCCTGCAACCATGTTATTTTTCGTGGTAAGCTACATAACACACATTGGACCATCTCCAAGATATTGGCAGGGCTTGACTTCATGGCACCTACCCCAAGCAAAGAACGGGACTTGTCGAGACACCTCATTCACAATTAGATCTCATTGCCAGTAGGTTTCTTTAATGGGACGAAAAAGAATGGGAGATGTGGTTGTGGAGTTGTCTTATACATTAATGAAGACGTCTCTTACAGGATACACTGGTTCGGGGGTATGGGTACCAATATACGTGCTGAATTGGTGGCTCTTTGGGGCCTCCTATGGTTTGCAGTAGATAAAAGGGTTCCGGTTATTCACATCTATGGGGACTTCAATCCTCCCAAGTTACAATATTGGAGAAAGTGCACTGAAGACCTCCTTCGCTCTTTCCAATATTTCAGCATACATCACATTTTTTGTGATTCAAGGTCGACCTCTTATCCAAACGAGGGTTGCTCGATAAGGAGGGATATATGTTTTTTTCTTCTTTTCTCCATGGAGCTACTCAAGGGGATGACATAATTGTTCTTCCATAGATGCATGATTTGCCACTGCTCATATCATATGTATTTTTCTAGTTCTTGTTCCTTTTTGGGATACTCTCTTTGGAGAAATTTGGTAGTTATAATGTTTCTAGACTCCCTTTGGATATCGTCCTCACTTTTCTGAATCATGATCGTATGTTTCTGGTTTAACCTTGGTTGGTTTATATTGGGATGATGTTTTCCTTTCAGTTGAATTTTGAACAGTTTGAACATGTTATGTACAATGCAAATTGAATTTACTTCTTACTAATAAAATTCAGTTCCATTTTTTTCTTCTGAAAAAATAATAATAATAATATGTGTTTTAGAGCCTTTTCGCTAAAAATGACATGTTAAAAAAAAAAAAAATTGAATAAAAAAATTCAAAAAATAACATATTTTATGAAATTTTTATGAATTTTATATTCAAAGGTGATGACATTTTAAGTATTTTCCAAGAAAAATTATTCAAATAAGATTTAAAGTAAAAATAACAAAAAATAAAATGATAAAAAAATAGAACATACAATTTTAAAAACCCAATAAATAAAAATAATAATAATAAATCCTTATAAAAAAAACATCAAAACAATTTTTAAAAATTAATAATAACTATAAAAAAACAGATGTCAAGGAAAGGATGGAGCAAAGCAGTGGTTCACCTTTTGGCCGAGGGCTTCTTGGAGCTGTGACTACTAATGGCTTTTAGGCTCAGAGGGGCAGGGGCTTCTGGCTTTGGCCAACGAATAACGAACCACATTCCTCATGGGTGTAGGGAGAATACATTTGGGCTGTCAATGGCGAGGCGACGGTGGGAAGGGAGAAGACTCCTTTGTTCCTTCGTCTCCGGTTTTCACCTGCGCCGACACAAAACCCGATTCTCACTCTTGAGGAGGGATACGATAAGGGGGTGCAGGAGGGTTTTGGGACGGTTAAACCCTGCAAGCGTGCGACCGCCAAACTATGGGTCCTTCCCTTCTAGATCTGTGGATTTTGGATTCCAGAGTTCTCCCCTCATGTGGTTTGCCAGAGGTTTCACATGGGTCTATTGACCTCTACAAGTCTTGGCGTGGGTGATAGGAGCGTGCATATAATCGATAGTCGGGAGAATGGTTTTCTTCCTGGATATGTTCACATTCGCCAGGGGTTTGTTTGTCCCTGTCACTTGATAGCCGACGGATTCTTCTCCTCGACGCTCGTCCTCCATTGCCAACTAACTTCCTATGCTCCAGCACGGCGGCCTACGGCGGGACCTGCCCTGGCTTACGACCAACCCTGCGTGGTATTCCCCTCTTTTCTTCCATTTTCTATTTCATGTTTCAGGATTTCTGTTGTTAGAAAAATACATATGGGAATGGGAATTTTGGAGAATGTCTCGTTTCTCCCTTCTCTGTTGCGGCTACGGTGGGAGGGGGAACCCACTTTTCTATCTCTCCTAGTGTTTTGCCTTATGTCCCCTGGACCTGCCTTGGCCCCGGTTGGAGCTCTAAACCCTCGGGGGACAGGCTCATATTTGTCTTGTAATGGTTTTGGAGATGTGGGTTTTATCCCGCAAACACAATTCCAATTTTTTATTAAATCCAATAATGGAAAGACTTTCTGTCTTTGGGTTCGGGATTCTGATTATGTTGCAGAGATGAAAACAAGGATTTAGTCTGTCACAGGCATCCCGTCCCATATGCAAAGCCTGATTTTCTCAGGAAGAGTACTACAGGAAGAAATTATATTAAATGAAAACCAGATACAAAGAAACTCCACCATTATCTTGAATCTGAGACTCAGAGGTTGAGCCCCAGGAACAACATTTCCAAATAGAACAAAAACCACATGAAAAGGAATGCCCTCCTTCAAGGATATCCTGAGAGGGCAAGTCCCCATACAGGGGAAAAAACAAATTCCAGATCTGACATTACCAGGACCATATATTGTTGAAAAATCAGAAAACATCTTCGATGTGGCTATAGAAATTCCAGAGGTGAATGGGTTGTTTGATGCACTTCAGTCAAGAGCTTTTATATGTCATTTTAATGGATATTGGCCAAAACCTGAAGTGTTACAAGCTTGGATACACCAAAATTGGACCGAGAATTGTGATATTTACCTCTGTGCTAAAGGGTTCTTCGTGGTTCAATTTGATAATGTAGAGGATTACAGCTTTGCTACTATTGAAGGACCATGGTTCTGGGGGCGTGCATGCCTATTTGTAACACCATGGTTCCCTGGATTTGATGAAAATACTATGGTGGTGACATAAATGTCTGTGTGGGTGCGACTTCACAACCTTCCACTCCCACTTCGGCACCATCAGGTACTGGAAAATATTGGAAACTCACTCGAACGATTTATAAAACTAGACCGAGAGAGAATGGACATAGGGACCTTCACCTTCGCATGCATCTGTGTGGAGATGGACCTAAGTAAAGGCTTACCAGACAACATAAATCTTATTCACAAAGAACTTAAATGGTCCCAGTCATTAGATTTTGAAAACACAGCGTTTAGATGCAAGGTATGTCGCCAAACAAGGCATTTACAAGGAACCTGCACCTTCTCCAAGAAAAAAACAAACAAGAAGCCTCTTAGGAAGAAAGGATAGAATTTCCCGGATATGACACAGTCAGATGAAGAGGAAGAAGAAACGGCAACAAACAAGGGACAAACAAAAATAGAAAATCAGCAAAAAAATCAACAAGATTCTCAAGAGACAGTAGTAGGTAAGATGGAAGAAAAAAGGAAATCGATGTTCAGACATCTCCGCCTACAGTTTCGGATCCCCTACAGAATGAGCAGATCGGTGATCATGGTGTGATTGGCACCAAGCGAGCTCATGTTTCTGAAAGTTTTGATTCAGAAAAAGAGGTCCAACACCCTTCCAACATGGCAAAAAGTTCAAAAGAAAAAATGCAAAAAATACAAGTCCAGTGTTTCTGGCATTGTGTAACTGTGGGCACTACTTGGTGTCCAAGCCCTATCTTTTTCAGGGCTATTCTCCCTTATGGAATGCTATTGCATATGCGATGTAACTTTTTGTAATATTTTATAAAAAGTTTGATTTTTTCTCGGGAAAAAAATAACTTAAAAATAAATTAAAAATAAATAAATTGGAAAAAAAAAAAAACATATTAAAAAAAAATTAAAACTATTTAAAAAAGAATTAAAAAAATAAAAAAACAATTTAAAAACTATTAAATAATAATAATAATAATTAATTAAAAAAAAATATTTAACATATATATATATATATATAACATTTTAAAAAATAAAATAAAATATATATATATATATATATATAACATTTAAAAAAATAAAATAAAAAATAAACATTTAAAAAAATAAAAAAAATAAACATTTAAAAAAAAAATCCAAACCTAGGCGGGGAGGTGCCAGCACTCACCACCCCCTGGCGTGCAGCTCCCCGCCTGCCCAGAGCCCAAGCCCCGGGTTTCGATTCTTTTTTATATATAAATTTACTTTTTTAAATGTTTTTTATTTTATTTTTTTATTTTTTAATGTTTTTTATTTTTTTATTTTTTTTAATTATTATTATTTATTTTTGTAATAGTTTTTTATTTTTGATTTGGTTTTTTTATATGTTTTTATTCTTTATTTCTTTATTATTTTATTTTTTATTGTTTTTATTTTTTTTTAAATTGTTTTGATTATTTTGTTTAGTTTTTGTTATTATTATTTTTTTCAATAGTTTTTTTTTTTAAATTTAATTGTATTTTTTCATTTTTTAACTTTTTTTTAATGTATATTCTAATTTTATTTTATTTTTGTTATTTTTACTTTAAATCTTATCTAAATCATTTTTCTTGTAAAAAAAAATGTCATCGTCTTTGAATATAAAATTCATTAAAATTTTATAAAATTTGTTATTTTTTCAACTTTTTTATTCAATTTTTTCATAAAAATATGGTATTTAACTTGTAGCTTTTAGCTCCCTATTCAACATTATCAGTCGTGGAAGATTCAAGAAAAATAACATCTCTAGACAGCATAAACTTCTTATTTACTTCATCATAGAGACAATATGCTTTGGAGGTATCCAAGTACCCCAAGAAGATACACTTTCGACTCCTTGCACTAAGTTTGTTTCTCTATTCCTTAGGAATCAAGGCATAGAATGTGGAACCAAAACTATGAGATGTCTCACCGAAGGAATGTGGCCATACCACATTTCATAAGGAGTTTTGTTTTTTAGAGCATGAGATGGACATATATTTTTAATATACATTGCACATAGAACTACATTAGCCGAGAAACATCAACTTTACGTTTTTGAAAAACATCATTGAACGAACCATATTTAAGATTGTTATGTTCATACTTTCAACTAGACCGTTCTGTTGAGGATTATAAGGCACTCTTGTTTGATGTTGAATCCCATGTTGGAAAAAAAAAATAGTTTTTAAATTCATTTGAAGTAAATCCTTTTCCATTATCCATACGAATAAATCCGATATGAGATTGTGTATTGTTTTCAATCCATGAATGAAAGTTTCAAGAGCTTCATATTTATTCTTCAATAGATATACCCAACACATTCTGGTGCATTCATCAATAAAAGTTATCATGTATTTATTTCCATTTGTAGAAGGAACAGGCATAGGGCCACAAAGGTTAGAATGAATCAGTTCAAGCTTTCTATGTGCTCGGGAAATAGAATCATGGAATGGTTGTTTATTATGTTTTCATAAGATAAGAGCTTCACATTGCTTTAATTTCCCATGAATGGTTGGAAAACGAGTAACACCATTTCTCTTTAATAAACTAAGATTGTCATAGTTTGGATGTCCAAATCTAGCATGACATAAGAGATTGGATGGTAATGTACCTTCATCATACTTAGAATTATATTCATAGTTATGTGCACGAGTAGAGATTCCTTGCAGCTTCAAGAGTCTTTCATCTTCTATTCCCGTCATGACAAGTGAGTTGTCTGATGCTTTTATCACCTCAACTTTTCCATCAATCATGTGAATGGAGTGTCCTTGCTGGAAAATGTGAACCAAGGACAACAAGTTTCTCTGCAACTCTAGGAGGTAGAGAACATCATGTAGAATAAAGTCAGGGAGACCAGGAAGTTTGAGCTTGATGGTGCCAAGTCTGGATGGCTTGATTTTGATTTGTCTACAAAGTAGACTACTCCATCTACATTTTCATTGAAATATTCAAAGAATTCCTTTTGAAAGGCCACGTGGTAGGTTGCTCCGGTATCAAACAACCATGCATCTTTCCACGAAGCAAGTGAAGTATTAAACAAGTATTCAATCACTCCAATATTGCAATGTGCCACAATATAATCAGCGGATTCAGGTGCTTTACCTTTCCCTGGATCTGGTGATTTTCCTTTTTCTTCGTTTCATTCTTGTTTGATTTCATCCCAAGAGAGCTTGCATGTGGAAACATCATGTCCATTAATGTTGCAGCATATACAATGAAGATCAGGTCTTCCTCCTTGGTAATGTTTGCACCCCTTTCCTCTGTTATTATTCTTTCCATGTCCTCTTTTACCACCTCTTCCTATAAAAGAATCTTGTGTCTGCTTCTTCTCTTTCTGTCCAAGGCACAGGACTTATTCAGAAGGTTGAGCAACAATCTTCCTCTTCCCAAAATCTTTCTCTCTTTCTGTAAACTTATCCACAAGAGAGTCAAAAGTAATCTCTTTGAGTTTTCCACTGGCTTGTAATGATTCAAGATAGTGGAAATATGTGGGATATAGTGCCTTGATGAAAGTTGTGGGAGGGACATCTTTTTTAACATTGATGGCTTCTACATCATGCATAATACCTCTGATTTCAGAGGCTAGGGAAATGGCATCATCATATTTCAATTCAAGGTTGAAGAGTTTGATCATTAATTGGATTATTTCAAGCTCTGAGTATGAGTCATACAAGTATTTAAGCTTCTTTAAAGCGCTAAAGACATTTGTAAATGGTGCAATGTGGCAACTCACCTCTTCATTTACTGATGAAATAATAAAGGCATAGGCCTTGTTGTTCTTGTTCTCCCATATGGTGATCTCTTTGTCTAAAGTAGACTTTTCTGGTGGATTCCCATTTTCTCCTTCACATACTCCTTTCCATAGTTCAATGAAAATGAGTGTATGCTTCATCTTTTTGTACCATTCATGGTAGCTCTCTTTGTCAGTGAGAACTACTTCGATTATTGAGATGATTGAATGCATCTATGTAAAATTCTTAGCTAGACCCTAAAATGTTAAAATATTTGCAAAATCTAATATGTCTCTATAAATAATAAAGACCCATCATACAACTTGTCTGCAATTGTCTTCAAAATAACTCAAAAACAATGTTGGATCTCGATCTCAAGTTATATAAATATAAATTTCATTAGTATTTGTTTCAAGCTTCGACCAACAACAACTTCTCTATTAAAGAAATGCTCTATTATATAAACATGTATACTGCAATATAACACAATATTGATTCAGCACATGGAGACCAAACATGCAACATTAAACAAACATATGAAGAGTTTAATATATGAATGGAATGACCAGGCATATATATAAACCAATACACCGCACTTAAATCCTCAACGCACATATTATTCAATGCAAACCTGAATGGAGACTACTTCAACACACGTGAAAATTTGCTTTAGCATCAGAATATTCAACATAAACATGAACCTCATAATTTAGAGAGCATGAACCATCATATGCCAACCATATAATTTAGATTCAATGCAATACATTAATTGCATGAGATAATGTAGCATATGCTCTAGAGTTTATAACCAGTGCACGAAACCAATAAGAAAAACGAGGTCGAGATTTTGATTGTTGTCAGTTCGATTGGAGAAGAAGGCCTCTAAAAGCGAGGATGCAGTCCTCTCTGTGAACTTTGTCTTATGGTTTTGCAGCCCTTATCACTTCCTTGCACAAGGCAGAATCACAACCTCCTATGTTTAGGCATGACCATAATTTAACTAAAACCAATGCACTAACCTTCCAAATTTCCTTGGAAGATATTCAACATAGAGATGTGCAATGGCTTCTATTTGTTTGCAGGGACAAATTTGAGTGGGAGTAGAAAGAATGATAGTAGTCAGGAGTTACAGTGGCAAAATGATGCCAAATTTGGACATGCATACATGTGCTCCAATCATGCTTGGCCTAGTTTTGGTAACTCCATGAATTTTGATTTCTATTAAGAATAACTTTAATATATATAAATAGAGGAGAGACTCTTGGGATTCATATTCCAATATCTCTTCATAATATCATTTTTTTATGTACATATTTACAAATATTTTCCTAATCCCTAAGGATTAGGTGTCAACACGATACATACTCTAGTCGTACATCATTTTGATCACGTGTTTAATTATGTTTGCATGTTCTGGCGAGTTTTCTTTTGGTATGTGATTTTTATTTATTTATTTTTCAATTCAAACCATGATGAGAGGATTCTAACACCAGCGCGAGTTGTATTTCAACTTGTTAAAAAATCTAAGGCCATTGTGCATAGTATTAAATGTAACGAGTTCAAATAGTGAGTATGCTTTGGTTGCTCTATTATAGGTGATCCACTAATGTGATGAAAACTAGTTAAAACTATATTAAATTTTTTTATGAAGTTGTTCTACTTTTTCTGGTAGTACGATTCATTAATGTTGTCGAACACATGATTTGCAATGCCCCAATGACATACATGTGGCACATTATGTTGAAATGATATAATAACATTGTGGATATTATGTATAATTGAGTCACATAGATACAGTCATTCGAATCCCATGCACTATTTGTGTTGAGGAAAGCACGGCATTGCTTGAGTCCTTCCCTCTCTCTAAGGCAGAAAATCCTTACTAATTTTTTCTGGAAAGAAGCACTTTTAGAAATAAGAAAGAAGTATTAATGAAGTGCGAGAAAGCAAGCACTATTTATCACTAAGTTGAAGAACCTCACTGGAATGGACATTGTCACAATGTAGATCATGGGATCTTCATTCACCTATCATGTGTCCTAGGAAAGCTTTTCAGTCATTTAAGTAAACAAGCAAACTCCCATTATCATACGTGTGCAATGGGCTATGACCAAACTTAGACTTTTGACCAACGAATCATGAGAGGGAGAAGAAAATCCAACAGGGCAAACAGAGTTGGAGTTTTACCAACTCCAATCACTCCAAGAAAATAACTACATCAATAATGGAAGGGCCTAAGAGTAAGCGATTATGAATAAATATCCATCTTAGCAAGTGTGCGAAAGGGAGTGGCCAAAATTATTGTATTGTGTGGGGCCCATCATTCAAAGTTGATTTGATTGACCGAAATACTAATCATTCATTAAACAACTTGGGTGGATAGTAGTTTGTCTCTTAGTATGGCAATGAGTTGTGGGAAGAGTAATCTTGTGTTGATCAACTAGAACTTTGAGTCGTCTTAACCCCAAATTGATATTTATCACCATCATCATTACATCTTTAACATATTCGTCCATGGTAAACGATCAACATCCCCACTCAAAACCAAAACCAAAACAATCAACATCCCCACTCAATGATCTAATAACAATTATGATTTGATAGCGTTGGTGGGAGGTATGTATTGAAATACTTTTGTACTATATAAAAATTTTGCAAGGTTACTACATCTTAATCATGAAGACTCAATAGCATTTCATGAGGGATACTTTTGAGTATGTGTTGAAGGAGAAGATATTTGAACACTAATATCATATGTTGTACTACTTTGAAAAATCCTAAGCAAGGTTTTTGTCAAAAGATGATGTGATTTTTACTACTCATGATTATATTTGTTGAGATATGTTGCTGACATCATAATGTCATTTGTTATTTAGTATATGGTGGAGTTTTGAACAATGTGATTTGTTTCAAGAAATAAGGAGTTGAAAATAAGAGTCATAACACTAGTGCTATGAGACCCTCTTGGAAAATATAATATTGCTAGGGTTTGTAAACTCTAGATAATCTTTAAATATATGATTAAGAAATCCCTAGGGTTTGTGGAAAAAACCCTAGACCCAAAGTATTAGAATATGATGATTATGTTGGATGAAGAAAGGCTAACTCATGCAAAGGAAAAGCATGTGCATGCAAGGAAGGAAAGTAATTGCTGATGAAGACAATAATTTAAAGGTTGAAGAGGATGACATATGCAAGATGGCAAGGATCAAGAGAGAGTTTACAATTCCCGACAATCGATCAAAATATGATTAACTATATCTCTCTTCCTTTATTATTATTGTTGTTGTTTTACTATTAGTAATCATCTAGTCTTCATATATTTTGCTTGGTTATAATTTTTCTCCTATTACCTCCTAGTGAAAATTCCAGGTATATCGTGAAGGTTTCCAAGGCGCTGGTAGCAAAAGGTAGTATTGGAAGAACACAACAAAGTTTGTGACAATAGGATTCTCCCATAATCAATGATTTGTGAAAAAATGTACAAACACCTAAAATTATACCTAATGATCTAAAGATATCCTAGCTTAAGGGAAGAAGGAAGGTCAACAAGTTTGAGGAATTCCATGATTGTGCCCAAAAGAAGTTAGCGGTCATTTCTAAGAAGAAGTATGTGGTAGATGGAAACTTAGAGAAGTACGAAGCGAAATTTGTGATGATTCTCCTAGTAAGAGGGAGAAGGCTATGAGGAGACATTTGATCCAATTGTCATATCAAAGGCATGGTGTGAATTTGATGAAGAACTTAGGTGATAGAGGGAATCCCTCTTCAATGTTAGAAGGATTTGACCTTTAGGTTCGAAATGAAGGATCTTAGTTAGATACAATACTTCTATAAGTGTGGCAGAAGTCGAATGAGATATTCCTTGGTCAAAGGAAGTATATTATTACAATTATTCTAAATTTTCAATCAGATTGTCAGATTATATAGTTGATGTGCTTCACTACCTAGATAGCAGCAATGGAAGAGAGAGCAACCAGGATTGCCACAACAGTATTTGTTGCAGAAAGAAAGTTGTAACACCCTTGTTACACAACAATTTGTCACCGTCCCTGCAATCCCCCGTCCCGCACATTGGAGGGATTATTCCGTGACCTGTGAGCAGTGACATGACATGAAACCACTTTCATGGCATCCCCCTGGACAAGGACATTCATTTCCCTTAAGACAATTCCTTGTGAAAAACCCTAAAAATAGCCCTTTTTGCCTTGGCGCGACTAGTCAGTTTAGCCCTCGCGCCAATGGGGAAAATCCTCCAAATAGGGCACGCCAGCTGGCGCACTGTCTTACTGTTGTACCCATGCCAGACTTATTAAGGATTTTTTTTTAAAAATAAATGGCGGAAGATTGACTCCAAGCAATTCCTGAACTGGTCTCTAAATTGAGTTGGGAGGTTTGGCTCCAGATCTCCATGTAGAGGAAGTGGTTTTCCACCTCTCATGGAAGCTTCCTTTAGGATAGGGCCAATCCCATTTTAATAGGGATCCCAACTCCCCTTCCACCATCTATATAAGCTTGCCATTTTCCTTTGCAAGCTAGCCTTCAAGAGCCTTCAATATCTTAGAGAATGTTGCAAGAGCCTTGATAGTCCTCATAGAGCCAAATCAGTAGCAAGGAGATTATTGTCAAGACAACCGAAGAGAGAGGCTTGTCCCATTCCCGACGAGCTTTACCGAGACATATTCCTCTATCAACCCGCCAAAGGAAGATTCAGCGTCAGAGCCAGGTTGTATCTTTCTTTGTATTGATTAATGATAAGCAAATTTGGTTATGGTTCCACTCGTGTTTTTCATACATTGTAATCATGAGTTGTGTCTTCTCTGACTGATACATAATTGCATGTATTGGGTTTTACACTTGTGTTTGTCGTGTTTCTTGTATGTGCAGGTGTTTGATCGCGACAAGCGAGATAATTGTGATCTGCCGGAACAAGGAAACGAGAGTGTTATCTTCACTGCAAACAACAACGTTGGACTTAAGGTAGGCCTTCTTCGCAATTTGGACTATTGCAATTAGGAACTTGCGCTTTAGCGTGATACGATTGTTGCTAGACCCGATCTGGGCTAGTAGGGATCGCCTCTGTCCGCAGAGGGGATTTACCTCTACAACAACCCTCCTCCCATATCTACCCAATTAATGGTACAACCTGGGTAAACATGCGACGGGAGTCTACTAATATGAGATTCAACTTCCTAGGTGACCTTGAGGAAGTGGAACTGATGGAAACCTGACAAACATACCTTACACTGCATCAACAACACCTCCAAGGGTAACCCAACCTCCCAGACCCTTGAACCCTGAAGGGGGGATGATTTTTTACCATTTCAAGCCTTACCCATAGGCATGTAAGGGAAAGGGAGTGGATAGAAACCAATATATGTGGGCATGTCAAGGCAAGGTCGCATCTAGGGCCCCAAAAGGTCAGTTATGTGCTTGCAACTCTGGGATTCGTGCCACCTTTTTAGCCCTAGAGCCCGATTCACTGCCCATAACTTGATGAAACATTAGGAGAGGTTACATAACATTAAAAAAAATTTTATGCAAGAAATCACATCATCAAGAACTCATCTATACCCTCTTAGAGATGACAAGCATTTCATCAAACATGTCACAAACATTGCATCTACAGGTGTAAACAACAAATTTAAACATATGGATCTCATACTTATCTGAGAATCGCTAAGAATATTTGCTCCCTTACATCATTAGCTGCAATACAATATATTTGACCATAGATACATTGTGCATTCATTTACAAGTAAAAACATGGATAGAGTCATACATCATCACTGATCAAATACATTCCTATAACCAGCATAATAACAACAGAAATATCATGGATACAACAACAATAGAATCCACATAATAACCAGTGCAATTATACATCAAATACCATAGGAATGAGCTTCCCATTAATGAGTGTAAAAACCAACCAGAGATGGGACTTCCACGTTCCACCCGACCATAGATTGGCTCTCCCAGGACTTCCACATTCCACCCGACCATAGATTGGCTCTCCCAAATATCTCTTCATCCAATCACCCCCATGCCATATTCCAAGCATTAATGTGGGACTCAAACCGAAAAACCAACCAGGGCATCCCGAGGCTAAACCACCTCACCCTCATCAATCATAAAACATGCTTTACTGTTATCACCCGATCACTAGGCAAACACAAGCATGCATATCACCAGATTCTCTCCACCTAAACCGTGAGGAATTTTCCTATCTCCTAATCTCTTAGGGTTTACCGCAACCCATAGTCTGAATCAGGAGTCACTAGGCCCTAAACCGAGACATACTCTCCAGGCTTTACCCCAATCCTAAACACGGGATTCCTAGGCCTGAAATGGAGAGAAAACCACCACCTCTTAGGCTTTACCGCAACCCATAGTCTGAATCAGGGGTCACTAGGCCCTAAATCGAGGCAACAAGCGAACCATTTCTATAATCATTTGGAGATCCACCTCACTCAGCTTCGAATCCATCTGATAATCTAGCTAAATCAAAACATGAGAACGCCACAACATCATGGTTATTCATAAATGGAAAGGCTAGGTTGAATACAATGTCACACCTTGAACCGCATGCAATACCATGCATATCAAATCTAGCAAGGAAATCATATATGAAAATCAATACCTGCAAAGAACTCTATTGTAGTTGCTTGATTCCTGCTCCTCATTGCTTGCTTCCTCCTTCTTCCTGCTTTCTTGTCTTTTTTGATCCAATGCAAAAGTGCTCCAAAAGATCTAATTGTCCAAGAATGAGAGAGAGAGAGAGAGAGATCCAAAAAATACACTAACAAAAGATACCAACTGATCCTCAGTAGCCTTTTATTGATGAGGCCTCTATTTTGTTCATTTTCCATTATTTTCCTTCTCCTACTCATATGCAACCTATGACCTTTTATCTCCCTTTTCTCCTCATTTTCATTATTTTCATAAATAAATGTGCCAAAAATTCCATTTTGCCTCTCCAAAGATTTTGACATTGCCTTTGCCAATTTCCTTGGCCATAATAAACCAAATGAACACCCCCTAAGATGTTTTGCCCAACATTCAACTTGGAATAAGTGTCCCATAAACCGTGGTTATTACTTTTTAACTTTATTACATGGAATTTTCACTAGGGTTGTTACAAAACCCTCCACCTAGGGGGACACCGTCCTCGGTGTTCAACCACACATATACCTCAGAAAAACCGTTGAAAAGCAACCATACTGCCCATGGAAATTTATAACATAGGTCGATGCAGTATTTGTTGAGATTCAACAAGAAAATTTCAGCACCCACGCGTAGTGCATTAAGCACCTACACTAGGGTGGGGCCCACAGTGCTATTTTTGGGTGCATTTCTATTTTATTTGTCCCTTAATTAAGATGGACAATAAAATGTAATCTATTCTCAATGAGAACTTGAAATAGTTAACTGAGAGTGATAAAATCAGTTAGCTAGTGTATTTTGAGTTAGAGGTAGTTGGTGAGGCATGCAGAGTAATTCTAGTTGTAACAGAGTTCGAAGTGCAGTGGTGCATTAGTTAATGAAAGTTGTAATCAGTTTAACTCAGTTAAGTGAGTTAAACTCATTTGTGCTAGTTGTAACTGAAGATACACTAGTGAGAGATCAAGTGAATTAAATTTTAATTAATTCACAATCAGTGATCTCACATGCAACTGAGGATTTTCTGTTATTAGCTGCATGCATGTCAGATCCAGTGGAGACCCAGTTGAGATATAGGTGAAAGGGAATTTGACTATCATTTGTAGGATTAGTGGGTTTCACACATGCAACCAAACACCCATTTGAGTGCCCATGATACTTGCGCAATCAAGGAAGGCCATAATTCCTATCTTTTAGGGATTACATTCATCAGGGATTGCGCAAGCAAGGAAGGTTGTCTAGAGGCAGTAAATATTGGTCAGTTTTTGTATGACAATGTGAGACAATTAGCTAAGTACTGGAGGGTTCTTTTGAGAAGAGTTTTGTATGTAATTGTTTCATGATCCATGCTAAATATACAATAGAAGATAGTGGGGTTTTGAGCAGCAAGCTTTACCTGGAAAATTATTTGTGTTGTTTGTGATTTGATTCTTCTTTACTTCATGTGATTGGCGATTGTGTTTTTAATTCCACAAAAGATTTGTAGAAGCGATTCAGTATTTAACTTTAGTACATTGTTAGATCGGGTGAATCCAAGATGTACATGCATGTTGTATAATTTCTACACGTCCTCCCATCGCAATTCTGCCATTGCACATTTAAAAGCCTCCCACTCCAAAGGATTTTTGTGATATTATAAGTTTTAATAAAGTCTAAACCCTCTTTCACACTTCTAAGCCTTGTTTCATGTGGTTAAGCCCTCCATCAGCACCTTTACCCCTTTCTTCTCCAAACTGCAAGCAACACCTCTTCCAATTAGAATTAGGTCATGAATAGCTACATAGATAGGAGCATGATAGATAGAGCAGGGTATGTTTAGACGATTGGCCAAGTTAAGTGTAATTTAAATTAGTTTCCCTTCTGCGATTTCCTTTCTGCAAATTAAATTAGTTTCATTTCCATCATTTCCTTTCTCCAAATTAAATTATTTTCATTTCTGTCATTTCCTTTTTGTGAATTAAATTAGTTTCATTTTCGTCATTTCCTTTCTGCAATTTAAGTTAGTTTCATTTCTTTCATTTCCTTCCAGCAATTTACTTTACATTTCTTATCATAGTTTAAGAAATAACACCCTTTCGTAAAGCAGAAGAGGATGACATGAGTAAAATGCATCTGTTGTGTATATAGCACTGTCACGTCCAAGTTTGTACGAACCTCGAGTTGATAAAGTAAAGTAGGGAAGCCCTTGGGAGTTGCAGCACTCTTGGTGTAATACCAGGGCTCACCACTTATCTTGGTGGAAGATATGGCAGACCCACCAAATGTGGAGCAACTCCATTTTTAGTGGAGTTAGTTGGCCAGATTCTAGAATTAGTGGAGAAATTGCACTTGCCATAACGGAGGCAATATTCGACCAAATTGAGGGCAATAAGAGTCATTATTAGCATATTTTGATGTTTTGGAGCCATTGGAACATGTTGCAGAGGCAGAAGAGGTCATATACACAGTTTTTTGTTTTGGTCGTGAAGATATTTGAAGCCTAGGGACACCAGGAGGGAAGGCCATGCCCAGAGCATCTAGTAACCAAATTGAGTAAACAAATAGTCTCTTCTGATAGATTTCGATGTTTTAAAATCATTGGAATAGGTTACAAAATCATTTTATAAATATAAACAACATTTTTAGCAAATTTGAGCTAATACAGGGGCCCAAGCTATGGAGCTGGACCAAGGAGATGTAGCCCAGGAGGGGTGAACTCCTTCATCAAAAATCTATTTTATTGTATCAATTTGTGTGGTTTGCTATCATTTATGTTTTTGTTGTTTAGCACATTAAATTCATGATTTATGCTTTCAAAAACACTCATAAAATTCAGTTTTAATTCCTCTTTTGACACACATAAGCAATAAGGGAACCTGAACATCAAGCATAAGATCAGTGAATAAGTTTTTATGTCTGAAAATGAAATTAGCACAGCGATAACTAACATTCAAATTCAGATCAAGTTGGTATCAGAGCCAAATTGAAAGTCAAGGTTATTTGATTGATATTTGCTTGAACTTTTGTCCAAGTTAATGGTTTCAATTTTGTGATGCTGTCAAGGTTAAAGTTGCAGAAAGGTGAAGGGAAGTTGTTGGTTACAAGTCCTGAGATTAGGACCAGAAGAAGGAGAGATGAAAGAGCACATCCTCACCCAAAATTCCACTCATAGCTGCACTTGAAGAACCTCAAGTTTTGTCTCAAAAAGTTGAGATTGAAGAGGTGCAATTTGTACAATAAACTGAGTTGATTGAAGAGGTACAAGCATCAGGAGTTGAGCTTGAATCCTTAGCCATTATTTCAAGTGTTGGAGAGATTCATGGACATTCAAAAGAAGAGGATGTAAAGAGATACTTCAAGGATATTCAAATAATTTTTAAAATCATGTTTGATGCATTCACTGTAGAAAGGGTAGGAGATTGTTCTAAGCCTCCACATGGAGAAGGAACTTCAGATGGTAAGAAGGATGAAGAGAAGATTTCAAAGCCCAGCGGAGGAAATCCACCTCCATCTCCACCATCTTCATCATCCTCATCATCCCCATCTACATCATCTCCCACTTCCACCACAAAGACCACTCACGCTCACTCAAAAGCCACAAAAGGGAAAACTCCATTACTCAATTTGGACATTAAGTTTGAACTACCCATGTACAATGGCGAGGTAAATGCAGAGAGGCTTGAAAATTAGATACGCCAATTGGAGGTGTATTGAAAAATTCATAACCTTCATGAAGACGACATAAAGATCTAGTTAGCTTCATTAAGGCTATAAGGAACAACACTAGTTTGGGGGGAATAAAAGACTCAAGAGGAAATGTGAATCCATGGTAAGATATCCATTTCTTGGGTTGAATTTATTTCTTACATTAAAAGAAAGTTTTATCCATTATCCTATATGCAAAAATCTATTATGATTTGGCAAAATTTTAAGCAACTCAAGGGTCAAATAGTTTAAGAATATACCCAGGAGTTTAGAAAGAGAGCTTTGTTGTTAGGAATAAATTGAATTCCCAAGATACACTCTTGAAATACATTGGGGGTTTACATTCCTATTTGAAGCATAATATCCTTATGTTTAACCCAAGCAATTTAGATGAAGTTTGTGTACAAGCCACACACTTAGAGGCAAGGGGAAAATAAGGCATAGAGGAGAAAGGAGAAAGTGAGGGTAAAGGAAAAGGAAAGTTTTATGGAAGAGGAAAAATAAATAGCTATGTAAAAAGAGAGAAGGAAAAATTCACATGCAAAAATTGTTCAAATATTTGCCATGATGAAGACCGTTGTTGGCAACTTCATCCATAATTGAAACCAAATAAAATGAAAGCCAAAGAGAAGGGTAAAATTGTTGCTATAGCTGAACAAGACTTAGGGTCATATTTAGGAGATGAGACAAAAATTAAAGCCATGGGTTTGAAAGGTAAACATGTTGCAAGCACTAGTTCTTCAAATTTTTCAAATGATACTCATGATGAAGATACGAGAATATAACTTTTCCACATTAGAGTTGTCTCTAAACATACCAAGATTGATACACTTTTTGATAGTGGGTCACAAGCTAACCTGATTTCCGAAGATTTGGTTAAGCAACTAGGCCTTGAAACAATTAGACGTCCAATACCATATCCTTTGGATTGGATATGCTAGAATGAAAACTTGCAAGTTACAAGGAAGTGCTTACTAAGATTCACCATCAACTCAAACTTTCTTGATGAAGTTGATCTTGATGTGGTGCCGCTTGAGATATAAAGTATTATATTTGGAAGTCCTTATCTGTATGATAGGAAATTTGTATTTCATTGCCATGAGAACAAGTACCACTTGTTTAAGGATGGTATTGAGTACATAATTAGAGCGCATAAGAAGAAGACAGGTTTGCCTCTTGTTCATGGAAGTGAAATGAGGAGGATAGTGAATGTAAGTCAGAACTTGAAATTGTTGATGATCAAACAAAGAGATGCGTTGAATCAAACTTTTCAAAAGGATTCTTATGTTTGTAATGAGTTGTTTTAGGATCTTAACAGATTGCCTTTGAAATAAGGTGAAAAACATTTGCAGCAGTCAACAGTAGTGTTGAGCAGTGTTGGAAACAAGATGTCGGTGCAAGAGAGTGCAAAGGTCAAAGAGAAAGTGACAAAGCAGCTTGGGAAAGAAGGCATGGGTTCCACAAATGCTCATTGTTGGTTTCCAAAAGGTACATGGCAATGCAAGAGATACTTTTTCAATAGTCGACGCAAGTACAAAGAAAAATCAGCTAAAAATTTCCATGGTGACAGTGTGCAAGGTGAGAAAGATTTTAAGTTTCCTTTGATTGTTGAAAAAGGTAGGAACAAGATGGTTTATGAAATAATAGATTGTTGTTCTAAAAATTTAGACATATTGCAACATGACGGTGTCAGTGATAACAAGAGAAGGTTGCAAGAATTTTTTGGGTGTGGAGCCTAATTATCTTGTTTATTTTGTATCATAGTGTTGGACCCCTGTACCTTAATGGGGCGGCAATGCCACCCGTATTTAAACGCTGCCTGTGGGGTCCACGGGGGAAGTTGCGACTTTATGGAGCCCCCCCCCTGGCGGGGGGTTTCGGGGGAAACACCCCCGAAGCTAAATACATATATATAATTGCCTTGTAAAAGTATAGTAATTTCTAGTCAATCAGGGTTGTTCATTAGGCGGATGATCTGACGGTAGAAGTTATGTTTAGTTTAGGGTTTTTTTCCCTATAAGGCAACCCCTTGCTTGTATGAGGGTATTGTATTGCGGTTGTGTATTGTATGTGTATTATCAGAGCGAGAAACATATAGGGAGACTGTGAGAGAGAACAGAGGATATTACAGCAGATCTGCTGTAGGTTGTGTCTCTTCATTTTGCTGGATAATAGAAAGGAAGGACTGGATGTTCAGGGTGGATATAGCCCAAACTGGGTGAACCATGTATATCTATGTCTCTCTAGTTTTATGTGTTTTGTGTGCTTTTGTTTTCTACATATTTTATGTGTTGCATTACTCTGTAATATATAATTTTCTAACAGAATTAAGGAAAAAGTTTACTTTTTATGAAAATCTCCAAATTATGAAATTGAGAAAATTTCAATGGATAGAGACTGGAAGAGTGAGGGAACAGTCCCCTCATTCACATAATCAACAATCAAGAGATATTTTGGGGTCCAAAAGGCTTCTAGTGGGGAGGAATGATTAGAGGCTCAGTATTTTAGCTCAAAAATGGAAGTGCTCATAATTGAATGAAACTAGAACGACAACGACCGACTCATTGCAAGGAATTCAACACAACTCGTTTTGTTGAAAACCGAGTTCAGATGAAGGAGTTATGGTCTATTGATCATCATTCAGAACGGGCAAATTTTTATTGAAAAATTACAAAACAGGTACAGGTTGATGACATGGCAGCCCAGTTAGCATTCAACATCCTCTTCAGTTTTAGTCCAATGGGAATGTGACAAGTGTAATCTCCATATTCACCAATGTTGTTTGGGGAATTTGAATTTTTCTCCTATTTCCTAAATTTGGAATTATTACTACGGTGGATTATTTTTTTGGTGGAATTTATAGGCCAATGGGGAAGGGCACGTGGCGTAGCCGAGAGCCAAAGCAATCCGACGGATAATATTCAGTTGGAAGGCGCATGCATTACATATTGAAGGTCAAGGTTGGTCGCATAGTTATTTAAACAAAGTTTGGGACTAATGGCCGAAACCATAGTCGAATGAAAATACAACATATATCCATGACATATTTCATTAACCTAAAGTATTAAACCTTGGTCCAAAGAATCAGCGAGTTCAACCATCTCGGAATACTGTGGAAGATGGACGGTTGTGAAGCATATCACATTCAGTCATGAAAAGCTTCAACGCATATCGCACTCGGCCATAAATATTTCATCGCATATCTCATTCAGTGAAAGGAGCCTTGGGAATGCGACGAGGAGTCATGTGTTGACTTGTTCTGCGATTTGCGATGAGCGAGATTGCGATGAGCCGATATTTGCGATGTCATATTTGCAAAGGAGTATTGAGAAGAGAATCTGCGATCTACGAAAGTGACTGTGATGCGATCTGCAAATATTTAAGTGTGTTAAGCCGTGTATTGATACAATAATTTGTGGTTATGTGAATTAGTGGAGAAATTGAAGGAGAATTTGTTTTTTCCACAATTGAGGCAATATTCGACCAAATTGAGGGCAGGAAGAGTCATTACTAGTAGATCTTTATGTTTTGGAGCCATTGGAACATGTTGCAAAGGAAGAAGAGGTCATCTACACAGGTTTTTTTTTTGTCGTGAAGATATTTGAAGCGCAGTGCCACCAGGAGGGAAGGTCATGCCCAAAGCATCTGGTAACCAAATTGAGTAAAAAAATAGTCGTTTATGATAGATTTCGATGTTTTAAACTCATTGGAACAGGTTCCAAAAGAATTTGATGCATATAAACATCATTTTTATCAAATTTGAGCTAATACAGAGGCCCAAGCTATGGAGCTGGACCAAGGAGATGTAGCCTAGGAGGGGTGAACTCCTTCATCAAAACTATGTTTTATTGTATCAGTTTGTGTGATTTGTTTTCATTTATGTTTTTGTTGTTTAGAAATCTAAATTCATGCTTTATGCTTTCAAAAACACTCATAAAATTCAGTTTTAATTCCTCTTTTGACACACATAAGCAACAAGGGAACCTGCACATCAAGCATAAGATCAGTGAACAAGTTTTATATCTGAAAATGAAATTAGCACAGCAATAACTAACATTAAAATTTAGATCACTGACGTAGGTATACCATTAAGTTAAAATGCAAAAGCTCTTACCCAGTGATGAACTCTTTTCTTTGTACCTGTATGAAACTGCACTAACCAAGACTCTGCATGCACTTCCTTACTCAAACCACACTTATCCACCAAGTCAGGACTAACATAACTATAATTATACCCATGGTCAATCAAAGTAGAAACAAATTGATCACAAAGCTTACCATCCATCTCAATAATAGATGTATGGTGATATGTTTTCCTGCTATCCAACGCATCATAAATATGGGAAATACTTTGTCCAACATCCCCCATTGTTTGTGCCTCCTTAGCACTGTAAAGTTGCGGTCTACCACCCTGATGTTGTGGGTAATCTCAGATGCGATGATCCTTGCCACAAGTCCAACATTGTAAGGCTTCCAACCTACGCCCTTGTTCTGTTCTTAAAACTGAAATTCCTATCCTTTGTTAGATGCATTGAACTTCTTAGGTGGCACTGCATTCTCTTTGTTACCTGTGTCCTGAGGTCTTGTTCAATTCTTATCCCATTTTCCTTTATCTTTTGCATTACCTTTCCAATCCTTCTTAGTCTCATATATTCGATTTGATTTCTCATAATGATGCTTTAGCTTCATGATGGCTTCCTCCAATGATCTAGGCTCATCGAACTCAATCATGTCTTTGAATGCTACCGGCAACCCACTGAGGAATATCTAAATATTCACTTTCTCCTCCTTCATATAAGGCACATACCTCAATAAATCCAAGAATATACTAGTATACTCCTCATTGGTCATAGTTCCCATATTCAGTTCATATAATTCCTTTGCCCTACTATCATAGTATTTCTCTGATAGATACTTCTTCTTGAAAACTCTCTCAAGCTCACTCCAAGTCAACTCCTCTTCCCATATACCTCTGACATTCTTTACATCTTCCCACCATATGTATTCTTTACCTTTAAAACTAAACGTAGCTATTTTGACCTTCATGTTCGTTGAGTAATCATGCAATCTAAAGAACTTATTCATACCAAGAAACCACGCTTCTGCATCATGTGAATTCTTCATTTATCCATCAAATGTAGGTGGCTTTGTTTTCTCAAACTCATCCGAAAAAATATCCCATGCCATTCCTCCTGTAAGGATGATAGCGATGATGACCATGATATTTGTATGAATTATAACCAGATTAAAGCCCATGTCCATTGCCTCGTCTATCAGGTGTATCCAATAATATGCCATCTCTGACTATATCATCTCTATCCAACCTGTGCCCACCATGTGACCTGCTACAATATGCTCCATTAGTCACGTTATTTCTAGTCAGTTCTACCTGTCACCAATGATCAAATGTTCTCTTATAAATTTTTTGTTAGGGTGTCAAGTCAAATTTTTATGGTTTCAGTAGGTCTTCAAATAAAAATTTGGTTAATGGCAAGTGTGTCTAGGTCTATCACTACTCCTTTCAAAAAAAAAATACATGTGTTGGTCATTTCCATATTTCAGTTGGATGAGTCATCACTGGAAAGTCTTCATTATCATCTCAGTCATACCACCATGGTCTTTATTCAACTCATTTCATCAAGTCTCACCATTAGGTCATTAGGGTCTAATTCATTAAAATCTATCATTTCATCAATAAATATGGAAATGAAGGAGTAGCAATAGGGAAAATTCTCAATAAAGTTTTGTTTCAAGTGTAATTTTATTTCAATGTGATGTAATATGTTTCTAATGTTTCAAAACTGCAAATTTTTCAACACAAAGGTGAAAAAGCACATGGTGGGCCACCCTACCACTATGAAGAATTTGATTTCCACAAGCTAAAAAAGACCATACATGCACTCTTTTCATTCATTCCATTGACATTGACCACTCACTCACTAGCAAATACTATCTTATCACAACAGGCATCGAAGGACACTCTCAAAAGGTGATTGGCACTCTTTGTAGGCAGCCACGCTGTGTTTTCAGCCACCACGCTGCGTTTTCACTACCACAAGAAAAATACTCATCTTCAAAGGTTTTTAGGGGAAATTGAAGGTTTCATTAGTTGTTCACAAGTAAGTTGAAGTTCCTACTATCTCCTATCAACATCTATTTAAGTGTTTCATTGGTGAAATTCTCCCACAATCCCCACATTGCGTTTTTGGTGGGTGAGCTCCATTTTTTAGATTGAAAGCAAAAAAATATAATCCCATACATACTCTACCCTTCCCCACACCCAAATACACTTCCCACAGCCGTCACACCCTCTCACCTTCATTTCCCATCCCCTACATCTAACCCATAGCTCCTACGTTGTGTTTTTTGCAGTTTTTAGGTTAGGCCCATGTTTAATTTCCCTACACCAATCCCTTCATTCATTTCATCTTTTTCCACTTCCCTAAGCTCCATAATACCCCTATCTACCTCCCTAAATTTTGAGCCACTCAACAATCAGGAGTTGATGTCATCCTCATTGGCCAAACAATGTTTTCAGAATGTAGGATGTTTATGGTTTTGTGAGAAAATCCAACAAGTGAAATATCATGCCAAGTTAACAAGTCTGTTTGCCACAAATATTATGAGAGACAAGGTCACAATTGCAGGAGTTAGCTTCACAATTTCAACTGAGGCCATAGCTAAAACTACAAGGATAACAAACAGTGGGGAAAAGTGGCTCAAGAGCTCAGATTTGGATGTGCAAAATTACAGAGCTTTCATTAAAAGACACTACAAAGATGCCATCAAGAAGGTTTTTCATTTTGGATAGTTGCTTGATATGTTTGTCCATTGATGAGGGCCATTATGAAGTATTTCACATGTGAGGGAATATTTTCAATTTTGTATAAACATCATGTCAAATTGCTAATGCACTTCACAGGGGTGAAAACTCTCAACCTACCCTACTACCTCTACAAAAGCTTGGCTAAAATGGCAGAGAAAGTGAAACATAGAGAGAGTGATCATCAAGCAAGCCTTTTCCACCATGCCCTCATCAAAATAATTATCTTACACCAGCTCACACAGATGGGAATCTCTTGGGAGACATTCACTCAGTCCATTGTTGTTTCCCCCCTACTAGTCAGCCTACTATCCAAAGTACACCATCAACACCATCCAAGAAAAGGAAGATTGGCTCATCTAATAGATTTTCAGTCAAGAGGACACCTAGGGCTGAGGTGACTCAAACATACCAGAGAGGAAGGAGGCTTTTGTTTTCTCCAAATATTGTTGAAGGGGCCAAGCCTACATCAACATAACAGGGATCATCATCACAACATGAGGCACCTTTGTAAGATGAGGAGCCATTCCATCTTGAAACTGACATGGAAAACTTGGAGGTGGATGAAGAGAACAGAATAACGGAGCAGGTCATTATGGAGAAAGATATTGAGATCATATAATTGAAGGACAACTAGTCAAAGGAAAACTTATTGATTTCATTCCTAGAACAAGAAATATGAAGTTGAAGGTAAATCAACTATTCTTGAATAGGCCTAGGGTTGATTTGAACAAAGAAGATGTAAAGAGAAAAGCAGTAGTTGACATAGACGAGTTAGATGAGCAGGAAGAGTAGGTAAGAAGGAAGAGGCCAAGGAATAGGGGCCTCAAAAGGGCACTTCATCAACAAAGAGAAGCAACTCTACCAAGGACCCAAATGACAGTTGATGAGCTCATATTGGAAGAATTTGACAAGGATAGCGAATATTGGCTTAATAGAGTCAATTGTCACTTGGAGAAACTCCCGAAGAGGGAAAAAAAAAACAACATACAGAGACATATGGCCATGCACTACTACACAATAAATCAGGTCTTTAAGGTAAGGATCAAGCAATTGAAGGAAAAACTCACGGAAACCCTAATGAAGGAAAAATATAAGGGTAAATTGGATTTACTTGTTGATGCTTCACTCATAGCATAACTTACCATCACAGGTGTTAACACTGGAAAATAGTACAAGCAGAAGGCGACGTTATTTAATGTCAAGCAGAAGGATTTATAGAGTTGAAAGACATTAGAGGATCTGGAAAGTATTTAAAAATATATAAGGTCTGAGGAAAAATCAAATTTGAGCAAGTCAAAAATGCTTTTGCGCACATAATCCTTCGTGAAGAGCACCTTGCGCGCCTTTTGACCTGAAATGCACGCAATCCTGGGAGTGGCAAAAGTCACTTTTCGGGACCACAAAAAGCACACTCCATGACAATGATTCCTCACTTGAAGCCGCCTAAGGACAGCCACCAAAGCATCCTTAGACATCAAGGGAGCACACAATGGAATATTTGTGGCACACAAAGGAATCATCCCCCTCTCTTGGGTCACCATCCACAATGTACCAAGAGAGGGAAGGAGAATTTGAATTCTCCTATATAAGACCACCATGAGATGAAGAACTTGAGAGCACATTGTTATGCTGGCCAAAATTGCCCAAGAAATACCAGCAGTGTGTGATCCGGAGCTGAAGATAAAGGGGACTCAATTGTTGGCCATCCAACAAGTTCAGTCCACCACACAGAGAGAGGGAGACTTTGAACCGAGGCAAGCTTGGAAGTAAAAAAATCCTTGCACCAAGACTTAGAACCCATGTTCTAAGGGTCCTTTGGTAAGAGGGTTAGAGTTTCATCCTCATTTCCTACCAACACTTAATAAGAGGGGCCGAAGAGCCACCGTTTGGATTATTGCAGTTGTTTGACTCGAAGAGCCACCGTTTGGATTATTGCAGTTGTTTGACTCTATTCAGAGATTTTATTTATTTGTTTTAGTTTTAGTTTATATATGCATGCTATTTCTCCATTTAGTATGTTTATGATTCTAGCTTGTTCCACTAACTTGCTTGACTCCACTTCTTTTTCTACCTGTGACCAATAACTTAAGTGGGTAAACCAAACCCCTTAATTTAGTGTTATTTTGTACATGCATGCACCAAACACACTAACACAGGATTTGCAACTCCACTGGTGTTTATTTCCAAGTTTATTTGGTTGTGCATTCTTTTTGCAGAGACCTTCATTTGTGTTGTGGAGTGGAGCTGAATTTACGCCTTTTTCTCTTGCATTCCCTAGTTAATCCCAAGTGACAGACTGAAGCAGAACAACTCCAAAAATTATTCTTGCGGGAATTTGCGTGCTTTTTCTTCCTACATACGTGCCCAGGGCGCGAGTTCAGAGCTAATCCGCGCGTAGACATCATGCATGTTTCAGCCTTTTGCGCGCAAAAGACAGAAAGAGAAATTTCTCCCACATTCTATCTTTTCCTACTTGTAAAGTGCTTGGCAACCCATAATACATCTGCCAGCATTGGTTGAGGTACCCCGAAGCTTGCTAAATCTCACTCTTAGCTTCTTTTTGTAGGCTGTGTCAGTTTTATTTCAGTTGATTTTTGCAAAGTTCACACATAGTTTAAGTAGGGGGAAAAAATAACTTGCATTCTGAAAATATTTTATGTTTTTAAAATTTAGGTACCAACACACCAAGATAACTAGCCCAAGTAAGTGGCCCAAGTCCATGCATGCTTAGCTAGTTTCTTTTTTCTAGTGTAGAAGTTATTAGTTTAGTTCAATTTTTGCACTAGGATTTCGGGACTAGGATTTAAGTGTCGATAGAAGAGCAAGTAATCTCTGCTTCATATACACCCTCCGATGATCCTAGGCAAGCATGTGAACACTCTCTATTCACAACTCACCATCTCCCTTTAGTTGATCACATAGATTGACTAGGAAAAATAGAAAGCGGCCCATATCTGCACATGTTTTTCTTTTGAGCAAGGAACAATACAACATATTTTAATAGGGGATTTTGAAAAGGATCATCACATATCCACACGTTCAAACTATGCGCTTGTCCACTTTTTTCTCACACACATCCACCCACTAAGCAAAGCAAAGACACCTAAAAATACTTAACCAAACTCACTAAATTCTCCCCACAGGGGCCACAAAAGAATTTATAGTTTAAGTTAGGATCAAGGGGTAGGAATCCAATAAGTCGCCTTGATCATTTTTCATCTTGGAACATCGAAGTTGAATGTTTAGGGAGCTTTAAATCCACCTATCAGTCCATGGAAAAGAAAACTCGAGCGTGGTAGAGACCCGTTTTAGAGGGGGTTAGGCTTAGGCGCAATGCGTGCGGTATCAATTGGGGCTACCTGACTCGGATGATACTCGGTACAGTTAGCTGACTTACCAATAAGCCCAAGAATCGAACGCTCACGTGGGACGGTGGTACTTAGTGTCCAAATCTAGGGCATCCTTTCCCTATAGGTGATGGTGCAGGCAAGCGCCAAACCTTCTACGCTTACCTTGGTGGATTTTCTTAAGCTGACTGGGGGCATCACTAGCTCTTACGGGACATTGTGCCAGCACTCGCAAGATATCTTCTCAAGGCCCAGTTACATTTGAGTGTGTGAGGACGAATATATCTTCTAGGATTTGAGTATCATACGCAACCAAACGAAAACCACTTTTTTTTTTATCACATATAATTAATTTAAAGGGAAAATTTATTTCATTTTCCCTTTGTTTTACGTATGTGACCAAAATTTTGGTTTGATCATAGACTCTATCCTCTCAAATTTTTCCAAAACCAGGCCTAGTCGACACCATAACAAACCCAACGGGACCTCGTCGATCTAGGTTTCTTTTGGACCTCCCCCCATTACAGGGAGGGGTTCTAGGTATTTCGTCATTTAGACGTCAAAGACGGAACACTGCCACCATTATTGGTTCATCCTTTATTGGGGTATCCTTAGTTGGGAACCCTGGTCGGTCTCCCAACACCACACCACACACCAATCCTCCCATGACCCCTAGTGGGCAGAGGAGTGTGACCCATTCAAGAAGGCAATCAAATACACAGCAGGGTACGTCACAAACTAACCCTCTTCCTAACCATAATTTTGTGTTTTCGCAAGTTTCAATGGCATCAACCTCCCAGTCACCTTTCTTAGCTTCGTTGAATCTACCCATTTTAACCAAACTAACGAATGACCCCATCGCACACAACCCACGAAGCTCCCTTCGGATATTCCAAAGTTTGAAGGAAAGCAAGCGGAAGACCCAAGTAATCATGTCATGACCTTCCACCTGTGGTGCTCATTGAACAATATCACTAACGACACTATTCGATTGAGACTATTTCAACGCACTCTGACAGGACTAGCCGCGATGTGGTACATGGAGAAACCCTCTTCTTCACATGGAACCTTTAGCGCCCTTACCACCATGTTCCTAACATATTTTCAGTTATCCATTCACAATTATTCTAGAATGGAATTACTGACACATTTTAGACAAACCCTCGTCGTCCATGTCTCAGACCATCTCCACGAATGGAGGTGGCGTCGTAATTTATGTAAATCTAAACTCGACGATCGGGTTCTCTTAGTTTTATTCTTGAAAACTCTCACTGTGGATATTTTAAAGGATGTGGCGTAGCCAAGGCCCACATCCGAAGAGGATGCCATCAACAAAGCCCAGCAGCTTGAGCTGATTTATACGTAGTCAGGATATATTTACAATATCCTGCCGAACACCCCGCACCTGCAAACTTATCAAGAATTTCCAAGCGCGTCGAACTCTGTAGATGGACTAATTGGGTCGTTGACCCAAAGTTACCTAGGTAGCAGTAGTCAAAACCCCGGTTACACGTATATTTCTACCCAGAACGTACCTCAACCTGGTTTTCAAAGTCATCATATGCCTCAGCAAAATTTGACCAATAGGGTGCAAGCGTATCACCATGGAGGACCCTATCCTCCCACTCAGGGGACCCAATATGCAGAGAGAAACACTGACAGAAGAAATCCCCTCCAACAACCAAGCGCAAATTAGGGACTGCGTTATGCTCTCCTTAGCACAAGACCCGCCTATGCAGACCAATGCACAAGTGAACTTTGTGCAACCTTCCCAAAACCAACCACACCAATATAACCAGGAGAAATACCCTCCTAACGTGGTGAAGAAAAAAGGAAAAAACAAACCCAAAGGGAATCTTGGACAGGAGGGCAACAAGCAGCAACGCCAGCTGCGATCCCAGGCTGGAGGCAACTGCAAGTGGAATCAGAGCCAGGAGCCAAGAAATGCCCAATAGCAGAGCAAAAGGCCACCTCTTTGAACAAGTCATTCTTGATGATATGTGGTGAGTACGGCCATTATACTCACCACTTTCCCGATCTCCCTGAGCTGAAGAAGCTATAGAGTAACCGAGGATAAGGAGGATCTTCTTAGCAAACAATTATGATGCAGGAACCTTTCCCCCATCAAGGGACGACAAGCACTTAATAAAAAAATCCAGATGACTCTGGGAAAAGCAACCACGAAATCTACATGACTGGTGAAAATATGTTTTTCCAAACACGGAATTGCAATTACGACACCCCACCAAACACCAATGTGTCAAGGGCAAGTACTAGTGCACCGACTGCACCTTTGACCATTTCAAAGATACCTATCAAACCATTGCCAAATATGGTGAAGGGACCCAATAGGAAAGCAAGAAACTACTCCAAAGCAGCCCACAATTATAGTATCGTGGACGATTTAGCATAATCTCCCGCTGCTATGTCAGCTTTGGAAGTATTGCAGTCATGCCCAAAACAACAGAAAGCCTTACTTTCCGCATTAAGCGTTATCGACCTTGCCGACACACGCCTAATGGCTTTTGACTTAGACAAAGCCACCCCCAGGCTTCCTTCCATGGTCGCCTTCCATATACCAGTGTCGGTCCAGAATATTACCATTCACCGATGTGTCATTGACGAGGGTGCATCATGTCAAAAAATGTTTGGCAAAAGGTAGGGTCTCCCGAACTAAAACCTTCAATCATCACGCTTAGAGCATATGACGGTCGTCCTTCAACCCTCGTCGGCCTCTACCAAAACGTCCTAGTCTGCTTAGCCGGAAAGACAGTCCACATAGACATTGAAATCTTGGACGCTCACTTGGATTATAACATACTCCTTGGTCGAAGTTATATGTACGCCATGTCAGCCATAGCCTCCTCCGTCTTCTGCATTATGATGTTCCCCCACGAGGACCGCATCATCACTGTAGACCAATCGATGCATAGAGAGAAGCGACCCCTAAAAAAAACTGATGTAATTCTACCCTATGTAGATACATCCTCGGATGCACTTTCACAGTACCAAGAATACGGCCCCGACCAGTTCAAACTGTCATCCATTCTAGGATCATTCCTAGGAGATCCTCCCATTATCCCTAAGTCATCACTTGATGTCACAGGGGCTCCAGTGTGCATGATGTCCACATCAAGTGCCGAAGATAGTCAGGACACAGACACGAGTAGTAATGGCACCGAGTCATCGACCACGACAACCTCTCTAGCCTACGCCGCTTCCCAAACCCCTTTCCTCTACCCCCCAGTTGGTTTCATCTCCCAACAGGTTTTGGCAACACTAGTGTTACCAAACATATCATTGGCAATACTAGTTTGGTATCTCATCCCCCCTACAGGAACAGGAGCCACTCACATCACTGCCACAGGGTTGAAACCCCTCAATCCCAAGGAGGCCCCGCCCGTCCAAGAAAGGGTCAAAAGAACCCCTGCAAAAAAAATTTCCATTGCAAAACTGGTGATTACGACTAAGAAAACCAAGAAAATAGGAAAGAAGATGGAGACTCCCGTCATACAACGGGAATCACTAGTTTGCGCCATATGGGACGTAATAGGACACCCTATCCATATCTTCCTTGAGTTGGATGAATTAAAACCACTCCTTGGCTCTAAGACAGACATCGCGATGCCACTTTCCCATAAAAAGGAACCTGCCACCAAAGGTAAAGGCAAAGCATTGGGTACCAATCATGCATGCACTATCTACAGCAACTATGGGCACTATACCCATCATTGTTTAGAGATCCCGCAATATAGGGACGCCTTACATGCCATCGAGCGATCCTATCAAGAGGATCCCTCCACCTAGGCATCTGGAAATGAACCTCATACCATCCTGTACCTACAGGAAGAACGAAGGACACCAGAAAGACCCCTAGTCGTGCCCCCTCCTATTATACGCTGCACATTGTGTGATGAACGTGGTCACTTCCTCGAAGAATGCGCAGCCCTGGAACTCATCCATAGATAGTATCCTAAAAAAGTGGTCTCGGACCATCTCCACGAATGGAGGTGGTGTCGTATTTTATGTAAATCTAAACTCGACGATCGAGTTCTCTTAGATTTATTCCTGAAAACTCTCACTACGGAGATTTTAAAGGATGTGGCATAACAAAGGCCCATATCCGAAGAGGATGCCATCAGCGAAGCCTAGCAGCTTGAGCTGATTTATACGCAGTTAGGATATATTTACAATATCCTGCTGAACACCCCGCACCTGCAAACTTATCAAGAATTTCCAAGCGCGTTGAACTCTGCAAACGAGCTAGTTGGGTCGTTGACCCAAAGTTACCCAGGCAACAATAGTCAAAACCCCAGTTACATGTATATTTCTACTCAGAATGTAACTCAACCTGGTTTTCAAAGTCATCATATGCCTCAGCAAAATTTGACCAACAGGGCTCAAGCATATCACCATGGAGGACCCTATCCTCCCGCTTAGGGGACCGAGTATGCAGAGAGAAACACTGACAGAAGAACTCCCCTCCAACATCCAGGTGAAAACCAGGGACCGCGTTATGCTCAATCCCCAGCATAAGACCCGCCTATGCAAACCAATGCACAGGTGAACTTTGTGCAACCTTCCCAAAACCAACCACACCAATATAACCAGGATAACTACCCTCTTAACGCGGTGAAGAAAAAAGGAAAAAACAAACCCAAAGGGAATCCTGGACAGTGGGGCAACAACCAGCAAATGCTAGCTGCGATCCTAGGCTGGAGGCAACTGCAACCAGAAACAGATCCAGGAGCCAAGCAATGCCCAACAGCAGAGAAAAAGGCCACCTCTTCGAACAAACTGTTCTTGTTCGATATGTGGTGAGCATGGCCATTATACTCACCACTGTCCCGATCTCCCTAAGCTGAAGAAGCTACAAAGTAACCGAGGACAAGGAGGATATTCCCAGCAAACAATTGTGATGCAGGAACCTTTCCTCCATCAAGAAACGATAAGCACTCAACAAAAAAAATCCAGATGACTCCGAGAAAAGCAGCCACAAAATCTACATGACTGGCGAAGAGATGTTTTTTTGAAACGCGGAATCGCAATTATGACACCCCATTAGACACTAATTCATCAGGGGCAAGTACTAGTGCACTGACTGCACCTTTGACCATTTCAAAGATACCTATCAAACCATTGCCAAATACGGCAAAGGGACCCAATAGGCGAGCAAGAAACTACTCCAAAGTGGCCCATAATTATAGTATCGTGGAAAATTTAGCACAATCTCCCGCTGCTATGTCAGCTTTGGAAGTATTGCAGTCATTCCCAAAACAACGGAAAGCCTTACTTTTCGCGTTAGGCGCTATCGACCCTGCCGATACACACCTAATGGCTTTTGAATTAGACAAAGCCACCCCCAGGCTTCCTTCCATGGTCGCCTTCCAGATACTAGTGTTGGTCCAAAATATCACCATTCACCGATGTGTCATTGACGAGGGTGCATCCACGTGCATCATGTCAAAAAATGTTTGGCAAAATTTTGGGTCTCTCGAACTAAAACCTTCAATCATCACGCTTAGAGCATACGACGGTCATCCTTCGACCCCCGTCGACCTCTACCAAAACGTCTTGGTCTGCTTAGCCAGAAAGACAGTCCACATAGACATTGAAATCTTGGACGCTCACTTGGATTATAACATACTCCTTGGTCGAAGTTATATGTACGCGATGTCAGCCATAGCCTCCTCCGTCTTCCGCATTATGATGTTCTCCCATAAGGACCGCATCATCACTGTAGACCAATCAACACATAAAGAGAAGTGACCCCTAACAAACAATGATGTAATTCTACCCTATGTAGATACATCCTCGGATGCACTTTCACAGTACCAAGAATACGGCCCCGACCAGTTCAAACCGTCGTTCGTTCTAGGATCATTCCTAGGAGATCCTCCCATTATCCCTGAGTCATCACTTGATGTCATAGGGGCTCCAGTGTGCATGATGTCCACATCAAGTGCCGAAGCTAATAGGGACACATACACCAGTAGTAATGGCACTGATTCATCATCCATGACAGCCTCTCTAGCCTATGTCGCTTCCCAAACCCCTTTCCTCTAACCCCCCAGCTGGTTTCGTCTCCCAATAGGTTTTGGAAACACTGGTGTTACCAAACATATGATTGGAAATACCAGTTTGGTATCTCATCCCCCCTACGAGAACAGGAGCCACTCACATCACTGCCACAGGGTTGAAACCCCTCAATCCCAAGGAGGCCCCACCTGTCCAAGAAATAGTCGAAACCACCCCTGCAAAGGAAATTTCCATTGAAAAACTAGTGATTACGACTAAGAAACCGAGAAAAGAGGAAAGAAGATGGAGACTCCCACCGTACAACAGGAATCACTAGTTTGTGCCATATGTGATGTAATAGGACACCCTACCCATATATGCCCAGAGCTGGATGAATTAAAACCACTCCTTAGCTCTGAGACAGAAATCACGACGTCGCGTTGCCATAAAAAGGAAGCTACCACCAAAGGTAAAGGCAAAGCATTGCGTACAAATCATGCATGCGCTATCTGCGGCAACTATGGGCACTATACTCATCATTGTCTAGAGATCCCGCGATATAGGGACGCCTTACACGCCATCGAGCAATCCTATCAAGAGGATCCCTCCACCCAGGCATCTGGAAATGATCCTCATACCATCATGTACCTATAGGAAGAAAGAAGGACACTAGAAATACCCCCAGTCGTGCCCCCTCTTATTATACGCTGCACATTGTGCGATGAATGTGGTCACTTCCTCGAAGAATGCGCAACCCTGGAACTCATCCATAGATGTTATCCTATAGAACTGGTTTACTACGTTGGATTGAGGGCAATGCAATTCACATGTCATTTATGCATCGACAATCACCTTCTGAATAATTGTCACTATATCCCCCGATTTCGGCTAGCTCTTGCTAGTTTATGCTCAACCATAGTCCGCCTCTCCCAAGAAGATGACATGGACGCGGAATTCATGGACAGCTTCACAACCCAAGAGGATGTGACGAGCAGATCCATCATGTTCTTGTCAGCTGAAAGTGACCAATCATGGAACCCCTAGTTTCCCCCAACCACTCTCTACCAAGAAGAAAAAAATGCCCAATCATGCAGTCACCACCTGCCTTGATATAGCAGCGTTACAACGCTGGTTCCCTGCCAGACCACAAACTGAGCACGATGGGACCCCCATATCTAGGCTATTTTGCCTAATATGTCAAGGCAATCACTATGAACAACACTGTACTTATATCTTGTGAATTCGTCCCACCATCGATATGATTCATACCATAGAGAAGAAATGGGACGATACCCTCAAGCGATTTAGAAAGTACATCACCCCTTGATCAACGACCCCACACCCACATGGGTGTGATGGGCAAACAAGGACGACACACCAACCAAGCATAGCCCAGGCCAAGCTTATGATAACATGCGGACTATGCAACCTGAATGACCATTGGGTCAATCGTGCACAGAACTAAAGCCCCTTGCAAAAAATTTTCACATAGTCTCTTCTCTCCCTCAGAAACATCTCTCTAACCAAGAGAAGATCATGCGTACCTATTGCCGGATTTGTTCACACTTTCACCAAACGATTAAATGTGTGCAGCTCCCCAAGCTAAGAGCAACAAGAGTAGCATTGAGTCTACACTCCCCCAAAGAGTTAGACACACCCAAACCAACAATTCGGAAATGGAAGCAGAAGACCTCCTCTTCTACAATAGATCCTTTCCAAGCGTCCACATCGGGGACAACGAGTAGTGTCGATTCCCATACAATCTACTCCGTTGGCACAGTGATACCATGCACCATATGCACTAGCCAAAACCACACACCAGAGGTATTCCCGCTAATGGAAACATTCAGGCACCTCTGCAATAGGCACAATTTCCACCCACAGAAAATTGACCATCCTAACAGGGAACCGTATCTTGTGCTTATGCAAACTCCCATCATGGAGATTCTTCCCCCACCAAATGTCGATGACACAATTCACCATATATGATTTGTATCATTGCAAATCGGAAATAGGATTGTAGCCCCCCCCCCCACGTCCCAGGATTTCCACCTTATTCCTGTCACAAAAGATCAAGGTACCTTGCACTTTTGCATTGATTTCCGCAAGATCCCAAATTTGCATGCCTCTATTGAACTCCTCGACGAAACCCAGCTTCTAGAACAACACCTAATACAACTAGAGCTTGTTGATGAAAGCCGAAGACAGTCGCTGCAACAAAACAAAGCCCATAAGAAAAGGGTAAAAGCGTCATTCAACTGCCACATCAACCCTCGCTCATTCACCAAGGGAGAACTAGTCCTTCGTTATGATGTCGCGAAAGAAGCCCTAGGGCCAGGAAAGTTAGAAACCTTGTGGAAAGGACCCTACATCATCAAAAATTACCTGCTCCAGGTGGCATACATATTGATGGAACCAGACGGGACATGCCTCAGAAACCCCGTCAATGGCCTTTACCTCAAGAAATTTTACCCATAAGGGCCAAGATGGCCCTTCCCTAGAGTGAACGTACACAAACCCAACCACTAATTTTTTTTGACCAAAAGACTTATTAAACACGCTCAAAGTGCCACCATGGATCACAAACCTAAACCTTATTTCGGATTTGCTGATGGAGCATGAAGATGGTCTCAAAGTTTAGTCGCAGTTGCCTAGCTCATCTACCACCCTGACCAATCACCACTCTGCACAAACGGTGTGCGCATTGGTTCAACAACAAATAATTAGGTAGAATATGACGTCGTCATCGGAATTATGTGCGACGTCCTCCATCAAGGCATACGCCATATGCATGTCTACCTCGATTCCCAGTTAGTAGTGTCGCAGTTAAACCAAACATTTGAGACAAGAGATACATATCTATTTAGAAAATATTTGTGTGCAAAAAGATTAAGCAGAAAATTTGACTATATTACATTTACACATGTACTAAGGAGTCAAAACCAAACAGTTGATCGCATAGCTAACAATATTCTAAACTAGAATGCATCTCGGATAAACCATCATACATAAAAAACCAAAAATATAGATATCCATCAACATAACATCATCCATAAACCAAAACAGGTGACACAACATGTAGTGCCGCAAAAAATATCTCTCATATATATATATATATCATGATGTATGTGTCTGAGTACAAAAATAGTGTCGTTGACCCATCGGCCAACCCAAAGATACACAAAAATTCGTCAACAAAAACCATGACCACCACCATGCATACACAACAAGCACATAGACCACAAGCATAAGGATACATATGCAACCGGCATGTACATATGACAACACATTCATTCAAGGAGAAATGAAACCATACATCACCCAAGGTGAACCGAACCATGCTCTGATATAACCCTATAACTACCTTCTCCCACATTTACCCAAGTTAACCAGTCCACAGGGATAAACATGTGACGAATAGTTACTATGATATGATTTAACTTCCCAAGTACAGTTAAGGAAGTGGAACCGACATAACAAGACCAATCTGACCTTCCACAAATGCTACAAAAACTTCAAGAGCCAACCACTCCTTCCAGGTGACCAACCCCTTAGATAACTTACTGTTTTGTTGAACTGGAGCCCTAGTTGCACTGATGACAAGCCCCCCATGAAACTGAACCCTCCAGTTGCATGCACGACAAGGCATCCATGCGACTGTAGCCTTTTTCAGGCAGTTTTGTGCCATTTACCCCAAATTACGAACCACTTTTTCAGGGATAGGTCTCAGGCCACCGCCCAGAACTTCATGAAACTTCCATAAATGGTGAATAACACGATGACAAGGTTACTAGTGCAAACACCTATACAAGGACTTGACCTAGTCCCCTCTAGTCATGATAGGAATTTCGACAAACATATTATAAACATGTAATCTATAGGTTATAACAACATATTTAGGCACATGGATCACATACTTATCTGAGAATCGTCAAGGAGGACCAATATCTCCTCCCAATAGCTGCAATGTTATCTATTAGGTCATTCATCCATTAACATTTCATATACTAACCAAAACATGATGAGGTCCATACATCAATACTCTCATAAAACATGCTTATAACCAACATATAATGAGCATAATAATAATGATAAAACAACCATGAAGATCTCATAATAACAAGTACATTTACCCATCAAATACAAGAGGAGAAGAGTTCTTATTAACATATGCAAAATTCAACCATGTTTGGGACTTCCACGTACCACCTGATATTAGATTGGGATGAGCAAAATATCTCTTTCATCCAATCACCCCCGTGCCATATTCCAAGCATGAGTGTGGGATCTCATGGAATAAACCAAAACAAAAACAAACCAGTGCTTCTAGAGGCCAAACTACCTCAACTGTCAACCAATGATTCCACCTCATGGTCAAACATAACTAACTATCACCAGATATGTCTCCACCCAAGTCATCCAAGGCTCTAGAGTGCTTGTTCCAACGAGGACTTCTAGGACTAGTAACTCAACCCACAACTGTTGTCGGGCTTCCAGACAATTTTCCCAACTAGGCCTTCTAGGACTAGTAACTCAACTCACCAAGGGTTTCCAAAGCGTTTTTCCAACCAAGGCTTCCGAGACTAGTAACTCAACCCAAGCTGTTACAGGGCTTCCAAAGTGTTTGTCCGACTAAGGTTGTCAGGAACTAGTTACTCAACCCACAACCATAAGGAACACGAGCACCAACCAAAAAACAAAGGTAAACCCACAACACCATGGCTATCCAGGAAATGGAAAGGCTAGGAAAAACCATTTTCAATCCCGGAAATCCTCCATGCCAATGATAGATCATAACCAAGAAACCACGTGCATGTACCATGCATGCCAAAACTAGCAAGTAAATCATACATGCAACTCAGTACCTACAAAGAAAATTCGTTGTAGCTGTGTATCCTATTGTCCTTTTGCGCTTTTCTTCTTTTCCTTTGCCTTCTTCCTCCAAATCCCAAGTATGCCACACTCCTCCAAAAGTTCTCCAAGAAAATACAAGCGTCTAAGAGTATGAGAGAGAATAGAAGAGAGAGAGCTCCAAGCTAAAATTGACAAAAAGTTGATCTAAAAAAAGCCATGAATTGACCCTCATAAGCCTTTTTATCAATGAGGCCTCTATTTTATTCATTTCCCATTATTATTTTTCACTTTCCTCCTCACATGCAACCTGTGACCTTTCACCTTCCCTTTCTCCTATTTTCCATTATTTTCACAAATAAATCCAAATAAATGCCACTTTGACTTTCCAAAGCCTTTTCCATTGCCTTTGCCAATTTCCATAACCATTAATTAATCACAATTTACCCTCATCAGTATGTTTTTTCCCAACATTCATCTTATAATATGTGTCCCATGACCATGGTCTTATTTTGCATTTATTAAATTTATTACATGAAGTTTTAACCCGAGGCTTACAAGTGATGAGAGAGAGAGAGAGAGAGTCTATGTTTGGGGGGTGAGATAGAGAGACAATGAAGGAGAGACATAGGGAGATAGTTATATAAAAGGAGGGGAGAGAGAGGGAAGAAGAGATAGATAGGGAGAGGGAGGAAGGGACAAGTATATAGATATGGAGAGAGAGTGTGTGTGTTTGGGGGGTGAGATAAAGAGAAAAAGAAGTAGATATGGATAGATATATAGATATAGATGGTGGAGAGAGATAGAGAGAGAGAGAGAGAGAGAGAGAGAAATGGGGGATGTTGATTTTGGTAGCTTGGGAGGCACTCCAAGCTTGGAGGATCGAGGGTTTGGAGGAAGAAGCTCCACAAGTGGCCTTGTGGGCTTGAAACCTTCGATGTTGGGGACAAGACCGTAGTGAGATTGGAAATGTGATGGATGGAGATGATAGAGGACACTGAGATGAATCTAATGCAATGAAAATAATTGAAATCCAACATGTAGATATGGAGATATGAATTTTTGAAGTGTAGTGTGGGTGAAGAAGCCTACTAAGTTAAGGTCGACTTCGTTTGGAGGTTCCCTTTAGGGTTGTTTGTTTACACCTACATAAAGCTATAAAGTAGGATTATTTGAGGCATTTTAGATACATCCAAAGTGAAATTCACATCAAATAAATATCTCTAATTTAAAAAGTGAGTTAGGGCAGCAAGGACGCAAGGATAAGAGCAGAAGTTGTGGAAGGATATCTCTGTAATTTGGGGCGAGTTACCTAAAGAAGATTTCGTAGGCCTAAGGAGGCTTGGGAGACATGTTTGGTGTGCCTTGTCACTAATTTTGGTGTGTTCTTCTTGCATACATGGAGCTGCATTCAGAGTTGATTTTGGGTGCTTTATGTGCTAGTATTTGTGTGGGTTTGTGTCTTTGTTCAAACTGCAAGATAAGAGTTGCTACAACAACATGTTGGGTGACTTGTTTGAGGGGTCGTAAGGCCTAGGGAAGCTCTTCCCCTCCAACCACAATCACATGAAGGCTCAATATAATTGAACATGGGTGTCATCCTTTGCTAGGAGGCCGAGACCTATTGCTGTAGTATATCTGCATACTGTAAGGTACCTTAAGGAGGATCTCAGGGCTAAGCAGTGTGAGGAGAGGACATGGTAGGGGAAAAAAAGGAGGAAACAATATTGAGCAAGGGAAACACAATGATCACAAGATTGTTGTAGCAGTTTTGAAGGGTTGTCTCATAGTGTTGAGTGCCCTAACCAATGATAGGAAGCTACAACAATGTGCACAAAACCCAAGGGAAAGATGGCAACAACAAATTGGTTGCATATGGTCTCTTGGTGATGTGATTTTCTAGTTGGATGGGTGTCCTAGGAGAGGAAAAATTGGTGAAGTCTGTTAGCAGCCATGTGGAAGGGTCTCCATAAGTGTTGGATGCCCTAACTAGAGTGCAGATGCTACAACAAGTATTGGTCACTCATGGACTCTTGGAGGGAAAAGTGAGAGTGGACCAAGTGTGGACATGCATTGGACATTTATGGTCTATTGGAGGGCATCGTGATAGTGTCCAAGTTGGATCTTGGTGTGCACCATCTTCATGGACTTAGGTGGTTGCTAGAGTGGCATAAGTTGAGCTCAAGGGCCTGATCAGCTAGGAGCAGTTTTGAGTAGCCCTAGACTTGTGTGTGGAGAAGGACATCTACAATAGAAGATGGGCAGTCCTCCTAACCTGTGTTCATTTTGGGAGACATACATCTTACAACGATAGGTGGCAGCCCTCTATGCCCTATGTTGGTTTTCATTAAAGCAATGTAGGAAGACCATAGTGGGTTGAAGTCCCTAAGTAGTTGAGGAGTGATAGTGGGCAGATTGAGAGTTGTGAACAACTCAACAAGAGTCTCGATGTGTTGTTCCTTTGATGGACTAAGGCACAACTAGAGAGAAGATTGATAGTCGAGGTTCAATGATCAGATGGACTTGAAGTGTCGATAGAGGCAAGAGCTACATATTGGGAGCCGAAGGACGGGGCAGGTACATGGTATGACCGAGAGGAACTATGAGTGCATGCTACATCAACTATATGGTCAGAGTATCTTGTTGAGAGTAGATTGGTTGTCGATGGACTAACACCAAGCCCCAATTTTTTATTCTTGTACTAGTGGATAATCGAGGGCCATTATTCCTGGTATAGGAGCCCTAAACTGTTGTATTATTTGTTGATTAATATAACAAAGTTGGGTTGAAAATTGTAAAAAGTTGTCCATATTTTGTGCACTAGTAGATTTACTATTGTTTATATTTCATTGTGCAAAGTAGTATCGTTTTGATTCGTGGTTTGGTAGCATTAGAGATTTAAGATTCAATCCTAGACACCAAGATCGTGGAAAAGCAACATCGTATTAGAGCATATATGAGCTACTTTGAGGGACAGAGAATCAAAGTGTTCACAATGAAGAAATTCAGAGGGAGTTTTGGGTGTCTAGATTATGGAGCAGAGGGTTCAACTGAAGACATGGAGATGTGGTCTTGACTAGATTGGTAGTGATATTGGCTGGGAGTTCTAGTGGATTGGTGGAGAGCCCGGTGAACAACAATTTTTTGTAGGGAAAATTGTTGATCATGGACTTCTGTTGATTTGCCATGGATGGTCGGGAAAAATCGAGATTTTCTTTGGCATGGACGAGATCAGGTTGATTGAGATGGATTCATGTGATGGACTACAAATTGGAAGGTTAGTGCCTTCATTAGATCATGATGTTGTGTATCCAAGATTGGAGGGATTCACACGAGTGATATTTGATCCAGGAGGATGAGTGTTTTTGTAGGATTGAGCCAGTGGAGATCGTGTAAGCTCAAATGGAGTCTAGCCTCAAAGGGAGAATCCCTATGGAGGTTTGGGATCTTCAGGTTTAGATATGATGAGGCAAGGCACTACTGAGATTGTTGGGTTCATTCTACAGGGTATGCTGGAGTGATGGATGCCAGATGGGCTAGTGTCGTCAGATGATGATGGTTACTTCCTAGTATTGGAAGTACCTCCCTCGCTAAGAGGGAATGTTGATTTTTGGTAGCTTGGGAGGTACTCCAAGCCTAAAGGATCGAGGTTTTGGAAGAAGGAGCTCCACAAGTGGCTTTGTGGGCTTGAAACCCAAGCTTGGGATTTTTCACCCATCAATGTTGGGGACAAGACCGTAACGAGATTGGACATGTTATGGATGGAGATGATAGATGACGTTGAGATGAATCCAACGCAACAAAAATCATTGAAATTTGACATGTAGATATAGAGATATGAATTTTTGAAGTGTAGTGTGGGTGAATAAGCCTACTAAGTTAAGGTAAGCTTAGTTTGAAGGTGCCCTTTAGGGTTGTTCGTTGACACCCATATAAAGCTATAAAATGAGGATTCATTGAGGTATTTTAGATACATCCAAAGTGCAATTCACATCAAATAAATAACTTTGATTTGGACAACGAGTTAGGGGAGCACGAACGCAAGGACAAGAGAAAATGTTGTGGAAGGATATCTTTGTAATTTTATGCAAGTTACCTTAAGTAGATGTCACAGGATTAAGGAGGCCTGGGTGACCTGTTTTATGTGCCTTGTCACTAATTTTGTTGCATTCTTCTTGCAGACTTGGAGCTACATTTTAGAAGTGAGTTTGGGTGATTTTTGTGCTAGTATTTGTGTGGGTTTGTGTCTCTATTCAAGACATAGGAGAACAGTTGCTACAACAACATGTTGGATGAATTTTTTAAGGGGTTGCAAGGCCTAGGGAAGCTCTTCCCCTCAAGCTGCAGTCACATGAAGGCTCAATGCAATTGAACATGGGTGTCATCCTTTGCTAGGAGGCTGAGACCTATTGTTGTAGTACATCCACATGTTGTAAGGTACCTCGAGGAGGATCTCAGGGCTCAAAATTGTGAGGAAAGAACCTGTTAGCCCCTTATTAATTTCTTGACAAGCAAGCAAGGGGCTAATTTGTTTTTTTAAGCCTACAAGGAATGCATTTCCCTTGAAAACACATCATCCTTGCAGCCTTTTCATGTCCCCTGCCTTGTGTCTGTTTCCCTCTGCTGTTCTGAGTGAACAAGCCTTGCTGACAAATAATTATGCTCCAAAGGCTTTATTCTGCCCTTTATACCCTTGCAAAATTCTTCATTCTCGCCCCTTTTTTCTTTTCCTCAAAGTCCCCTTTCTTCCCCCTAATTTCCCTTGTCCATCCCAGAAATCCCCTCTAAAGCATCCTTACTCCCTTTGTTTATGCCTAAATCCCCATCATTCCCTTATCGTTACCCTCCTTAGGCCTTGAAATGCATTAAAATGGTTAGAAACCCACTTTCCGACCTTATAATAGGCCTACGCTCCTTTCTCGCAAGCCCCTAAACCATTTCCCCTCGTGTGACCTGGGCGCTAGAACCACCCGCAAGCCCACAGGAGCGCTTAACGCAGAGATGTATCGGGTGAAGGTTGAATCGTTGATTTGTATTGATTGAACGGCTATCGCAAGCTCCGCAGTGCCCATGGCCCAACCCGTTCACCGCATCTTAACCGTCCATTTACCCGCCAGATCCGACGGTCCGCAGTTCATTCATATCGGGCGTGTTTTCAACCGTTGATCTGTACAAGTGCGGAATCCGCTCGTCCCGGTGGTCCCTGCCCGCTTTAACTGTTCAAAAACCATATGGTTTCCATCGCACCGCTTTTCAGGGGTAGGCGGTATTTACCGATCGGCCAGCGATTCCATACATCACGTGACACGCGTCCCCTGTACCTTTTTCAAAATCGCCGTCCTCGCGCGTTAAACGCCATCCATCGCGCATTATTGTTCGGACGCGGATGCCCAGCGATATTGCCGTGGACCATCCGATCTGGGGCGGGCCATCCAACGGCTATCGCTCGCCGAAGATGCACGATAGTTAACTTAGTTAACTCATATGCACACGCGATAACTCAGGGTATGGCCCACCATCCGTCGCCCTCCGATGCATTTTCAGCCGTCGATCTCCTCCCGAGATCGGACGGTCCACATTCAATTGCCCCGCTGTTGACTATTCCGCTGTCTACCGATCCTGCCACGTCACCTCCATGTGTCTCACCGTACATTCGCCCCTCCCATTTTATATATTCATTCAAAAGGTCAAGTTTAAGGTTTTTTACGTTAAATTTCTCTGCTTTCCGCCAACCTTCCATCAGAGCATTTCTCCACCATTCCTCTGCGTTTTTTGCCTTTCGTCCGCAATCCCACTGTCATCCCCGCAGTCATCCACACCATCCGGCCCCATGCATGTTTTTCTTAACAGTTTTCGTATTTTGCAGGGTTATAAGAGGCGGAAAACCGCCATGATTCATAGGAATCATTGTAAACGACGCGTTGAGCATAGAAGGTTGAATTTGGAAGCTGGTACTACAGGGAGGTGTCCGGAAAGGTAGCGACGACGTAAATATTATCAAAGAACAATTCAATCTTCGCAAAGAGAAACCTATCCGGCGCCATTAAAGCCTAGATTTTGCAGATCAAGACATTTATGGAGCAGTGGAGAAAAACCAACTTATGATGAAGGATTTCAACGTTCAGTATTGAATTTTTGGGCCTTAATGCAGCAGTTTAGAGGGAAAACACCAGGATAGTGACATCATGAATCACACGGAGTGTACAACAAGCAGAAAGCAATGCATATCAGGGGTTTCTATAGCAGCAGAATGTTTTTCCTCCATAAAGGACAGAGCGCCCATGCAGTGTTCAATCTATGCCGTGTTCTGGAGAGATTTTCTACCCTGAAACAACTCCGGTACTATCAGAGCATTTATTTCATCAGTATGGCAGACTTCTTTATCATTCATTCATCTTTTGTTTATTCACCAATAGCACCACACAGTACTAAAGTCAGAGTACATCAGAGTTATATCAGAGTAGTCTGAAGACTGAAGAAGATCATTTGTTCACCCAAAGAACACCAGAGATTAATGCACAGGATTTATACAGAATGGGCTTCGGCCCTCTTTCTTTTCAGAAGTTTAATACTGCATTTAGTTCTTCACCTACCTCCTCTGCTTCCCTTCAGCTATAAAACTCATGAGATAATATTGTAAAGGTTGTTGATCAGTTATCTGAGAACTGCAAGTAGTTTCTTTGAGACACATTCTCTGTGTAAAGTTGTATGATAGGTTGAAGGAGATGTTTTCAAACTAAGTATTCAGCTATTGGCAATGTTGTACTTGATTGGTATTTCTATTTAATATGACAAGCACATTTCTTTGGATCCTGATCTGAAGCAGCGGTGATGTTTCCTATCTCTGTGTTTTGATTCATTTCATTTCGTTTCTACTGGCTTGCATCAGAATATTGGCATAGGATTTACCCTTGTTAGGTACCCTATGTTTCTGCTCTCCTTGCCATTAATGTTTCTCTTCTGAATGTGTTATCTAAGAAATGATTTCAGTTGGTTTAACTAGTGTAGTGGATGTTATTGCATGCTCTCTGATGTATGAATTAAATGAATTCAGTTCTTAGATGTTTCTTGTTGAAGATTCAGTTGGAATATTTGGGAACACTGGGGATTAGAGTGAGCCTTGTTTACTAGGATCCTTGTGCGACCATCTGGTCTTTAACTCTGTGCTCTAAATCTGTGTTACCTCCTCCTCTCCTACTTTTCCATATCACACAATCATCTTGAAGATCCTATGTTTCAGATGACTAGCCCAATTGAAAGCCTGCCTATTGATTAGCAAGCAAATCCTTTCCTGACTCCATTTCCCAATGGTTCTGAATATTTCCTGGAATACTTCACCTCTGCCCTTTTTCCTCTTTGCTCATTTTGGTCTTACATTGAACCCTTCTTTCCTGATAACCAGCAACCAAATCAAACAAATCAAACAAACAAACTCTGAGCCTTATAACTAACCTAATATCACTAAACATTGAGCCTCAAAGACATATATATTTGACATAATATAGAGAGATCCCTCTCTGGACCCAGGAGGGCTAGATCCTGAGGTCTGAAAGTGGTTTGATGTTGTCTCATCTTTTGGTATTTCCAACTTTGCTAAAACATGGGAACCCCAACAGAACCAAGTAGGGGCAGTAAAGGAGGAAATAATATTGAGCAAGGGAAACAAAATGATCATAGAACTGTTGTAGCAATTTTGGAGGGTTGTCTCACAGTGTTGAGTGCCCTAACCAACGATAGAAAGCTACAATAGTGTGCACAAAACCCAAGGGAAAGAGGGCAACAACAAATTGATTGTTGATGGTCTTTTGGTGATGTGATTTGCTAGTTTGATGGGTGTCCTAGGAGAGGAAAAATTGGTGAAGTCTGTTAGCAGCCATGTGGAAGGGTCTCCATAGGTGTTGGATGCCCTAACTAGAGTGCAAATGCTACAACGAGTATTGGTCACTTGTGGACTGTTGGAGGGCATCATGAGAGTGGACCAAGTGTGGACATGCATTGGAAATTAATGGTCTATTTGAGGGCAGCACGATAGTGTCTAAGTTGGAGCCTGATGTGCACCATATTCATGGACATAGGTGGCTGCTAGAGTGGCAGAAGTTGAGCTCAAGGGTCTGATCAACCAGGAGCAGTTTTGAGTAGCCTTAGACTTGTGCGTGGAGAAGGACATCTACAACAGAAGATGGGCAGTCCTCTTAGCTTGTGTTCATTGTGGGATATGGACATATTGCAATGATAGGTGGAAATCCTTTGTGCCCTATGTTGGTCTTCATTGGAGCAGGGCAGGAATACCATAGTGGGTTGAACTCCATGAGTAGTTAAGAAGCAACAGTGGGCAGATTGAGAGTTGTTCACAAATGGAGTTCTGAACAACTCAATAGGAGTCTCGATGTGTTGTGCCCTTGATCGACTAAGGCACAACTAGAGATAAGATTGACATTCGAAGTTCAGTGGCCAGATGGACTTGGAGCATTGATAGAGGCAGAAGCTGCAAACCGAGAGCCGAAGGACCGGGCAAGTATAGGGTTTGACCAAGAGGAGTTGTGAGTGCATGCTACATCAACCAGATGGTTAGAGTGTCTTGTTAAGGGTAGATTGGTTTTCGATGGATTGACACCAAGCCCCAATTTTGTATTATTTTACTAGTGGATAATTGAGGGCCATTATCCCTAGTACGGGAGCCCTAGACTATTGTATTATATGTTGATTAATATAACGAAGTTGGGTTGAAAATTGTAAAAAGTTGTCTATAATTTTTGTGCACTAGTAGATTTATTGTTGTTTATATTCCGTTGTGCAAAGTAGTAAAGTTTTGATTCTTGGTTTGGTAGTGTCAGAGATTTAAGATTTCATCATAGACACCAAGATCGTGGAAAAAAAACAAGGGAGAGAGGGAGGGGGAGAGAGAAAGATACGGGAGAGAGAGGAAGGGAGATAAACACAGAGATGAAGGGGGGAGAGAGGGAAGAAGAAAGCGATACACATAAACAAATACAAATATTATATAATGTAATATAATATTGAACATTATTAACCATAGAGGAAGAGGAACTAAGACTTTTACAAAAGGCAAAAGAAGTTGGATTTAGAAAGTCATGAATTGATTTGAGTGTAGATGTTGATTCCTAATCCTATGTCATTTATTGCATGAGATGCATTCATTTCAGTGTAGTTGTTGATTTCTACTCTTATTTGATTGCTTGCATTAGCTGCATTGATTTCAATGTAGATGTTGATTTCTAATATCATTTAATTGCTTGTACTAGATGCATTGATTTTAGTGTAAATGTTGATTTTTTATTTGATATACATAGATGTATGATATACGTTAATTTCAAAGCAAAGATATTAATAGTGTGCAACGATTTCAGTGTAAGCACAAAAAAAATATTGACAACGTGCATTGATTTATGTGTTATAGTAATTCAACCATAGATAAAATACTTGAATTTTCATCTAAATAAAATGTTCACTTACTTGAAATGTTTACTTTTGAAACTATAAATGATTTGTAATTGATCACATTCTTATTATTCTCATTTTCCATCATTCAACATTGTTAGTCTTTTTGCATTCAAAGAAAGTAATAGAAAACAACTACCATTAAAACTTACTTGGGGTTTAACACTCCATAAGTCACAATGATTGACTTTGGAGAAAACTACTACTAGCACAACTACATTATTAAATGTGATTGATATATGCCGAAGGTACCCTTTAACAGAAACTCCTCCATATTTATCCTTGACTTCATTGGCCTTTTTTTATTGAAAGTTCATATCCAATGCTCAATACAATATATACTAATACAATCCTTAAACCACTATCAATGATTACAAACACAGGTAATAACACAATATTATAAAAAATTAATTGTATTAATTCCAATAAATTTGATTTTATATATTATCCCATTCGACCTTATAAATTTAATAAATATTATCAAAGTTTATCTGAAAGCCATAAAAAAATAGAACATAAGATAATTAAATTAAGAGGCAATAATCACCTATCAAAATATATGACTATGAAATTACTAGTATATTGGTTTGGAAAGGTAACTGAAACCAATACATCACATCAAAGTATATAACAAGTTTAGAGAACTCCAAGAATCTCTTTATATATAGATTATTTATCTTATGTTGATTAATATAACGAAGTTGGGTTGAAAATTGTAAAAAGTTGTCCATAATTTTTGTGCACTAGTAGATTTACTGTTGTTTATATTCTACTGTGCAAAATAGTAATTTTGTGATTCTTGGTTTGGTAGCGTCAGAGATTTAAGATTCTATCATAGACACCAAGATCATGGAAAAGCAACATGGGAGAGAGGGAGGGGAGAGAGAAAGAGATGGGGGGGGGAGAGAGGGAGGAAGATAAACACATAGATGAAGGGGGGAGAGAGAGGGAAGAAGAAAGCGACACACATAAACAAATACAAATATTATATAATGAAATATAATATTGAACATTATTAACCATAGAGGAAGAGGAAGTAAGACTTTTACAAAAGGCAAAAGAAGTTGGATTTAGCAAGTCATGAATTGATTTGAGTGTAGATGTTGATTCCTAATCCTATTTCATTGATTGCACAAGATGCATTGATTTCAGTGTAGTTGTTGATTTCTAATCTTATTTGATTGCTTGCATTAGATGCATTGATTTCAATGTAGATGTTGATTTGTAATCTTATTTGATTGCTTGCACTAGATGCATTGATTTAAGTGTAGATGTTGATTTTTTATTTGATATACCTAGATGTATGATGTACATTAATTTCAAAGCAATTAGATTAATAGTGTGCATTGATTTCAGTGTAAGCACAAGAAAATATTGATGACGTGCATTGATTTATGTGTTACAGTAATTCAACCATAGATAAAATACTTGAATTTTCATCTAAATAAAATGTTCACTTACTTGAAATGCTTGCTTCTTGAAACGATAAATTATTTGTAATTGACCACATTCTTGTTATTCTCATTTTCCATCATTCAACGTTGTTAATCATTTTGCATTCAAAGAAAGTAATAGAAAACAACTACCATTGAATCTTACTTGGGGTTTAACACTCGAGAAGTCACAATGATTGACTTTGGATAAAGCTGCTACTAGCACAAATACAATAGTAAATGTGATTGATATATGCCAAAGGTATCCTTTAACAAAAACTCCTCCATATTCATCCTTGACTTCATTGACCTTTTATTATTATTGAAACTTCATATATAATGCTCGGTATGGTATATACTAATACAATCCTTAAACCACTATCAATGATTACAAACACAAATAATAACACAATATTATAAAAAAATTAATAATATTAATTTGAATAAATGTGATTTATATACATTATCCCATTCAACCTTATAAATTTAACAAATATTATCAAAGTTTATCTAAAAGCCATAAAAATGTAGAACATAAGATAATTAAATTAAGAGGTAGTAATCACCTATCAAAATATATAACTATGAAATTACTAGTATATCGGTTTGAAAAGATAACTAAAACCAATACATCACATCAAAATATATAACAAATTTAGAGAACTCCAAAAATTTCTTTTTATATAGATTCTTTATCTTAAAGACAAAAATAATAATTTATTATTAAAAGTAATACATACACTTAAATATTATCAACACAATAAATATATTATAAAAATATTATAACACATCACTTCTTTGATTATGACATGCCATTTAAAAGTCTTTCCAACAAATTTGAGACAATTTTGATTCAGACGCACTATTTCAGGTCTAGAAAACAAACTTCATAGACAACATAAAACTGTATAATTTAATATGAAAATTAATTTAAAGCTGTGAACATACAAATTGAAAATGTCATTAATCATAAAAGAATATTAAATACATTGTATACATAAGTAATAAACATACATAAATTCACACGAGTCAATACAAATCTGGTCTACCATTTTAACATTTAATTGCAATGGATTATACGTTACTTGAGGTCGCTAGCCTCTTTAACCAAACATTTTCTCAGAAAAATGCTAGCGGCCTGAAGCGAATGGTTCAATTGTTTTAAATCGTTTTTTTATCAACTTTCGCGTCATTCAATGTCATCCACCAAATATGTACGGTGAATGATGACGGTACAATGTCTATAAGAACAACTCCATAATAAAACATTTTCAAAAACGCTAGTGGCACAAAGCAAACGGTTAAGTTATTTTAAATCCTTTTCACTAAATTTGTATAGTGAATGTCATTCATTAAATTTTTACAGTGAGTGAGGACGAATCTGTATAGTGTTTATAAGAATAAATTCATAGTAAAATGTTTTCGACATAATTAATATTGGAGAACAAGAAAGACAGGGCACAATGTTTATTACAACAGCTCGAGTTAAAAATTTGAATGGTCTACGATTTCAATCACCCTTTTCACTTGATTGATATGAACATATAGCAAAACTAACAAGAATGACAATAAGAACAATAGAAGAAAATAGTTTGAGATTGATCATAACCATCATAGATCCATCCAAAGCACGGATCTAACATGAGCCTAGAGGGATCAAATTTCTTTTGTTGCAAACTTATTTTAGATTGCAAAAAACAATGTTTAATTCTTTACTATTTAAATTACATTTTTGAATGTTATAAAGATTACATAGCATGTGTTTTGAGCCATTTTATATTAATTCATGTTAAAATATTTTATTCATCATAACACACATTGCATGTTTTATCTGTGTAAAATTATAATATTAAAAATAGAAATCTAAATATTGTATTTATTACTTGAAGAGTGAAAGTGAAATATCAATGAAAGCTATTTGTAATTGGCCACATTCCCATTATTCACATTTTCTATCATTCAACAGTGTCACTTTCCATTCAATTTTTGTATTTCATCATTTTTAACAGTCTCTATCATCTCAACAAATAGAGGTAACTAAGCAAAATTACATTTAAAATGACTAGATAAATCTTAGACATATTTAGCATATTTAAAATGATAGGAATAATTAGATGTTCAATAAATTTTGTGTGACTGCGCATGACTCAAAATTAGACTAGATCTATCTTAACTTCAAATCTATCAAGTGTCGAGACTGATCAAACCTCTCGAAGTGCAAACTTTTCCTCAAGTTTTGTACTAAAAAAGAAGTTTGCACCTCAAAAGATTTAATCCCATGTTTGATAAATACTGATATCTAATATGAATTCAAGAGATTTAATCCATGTCAATACTTGATAAATCTAAAATTAAAATAAATTCCAGCTGATTCTAATATTTCAAATTCATAATATCTCTTTTTTGTTTGTTTGGTTTATGTATCGAGTTGGATTAACACTAAAATCATAAGTCCAATCGTACCTTATAAACAACTTTGAATTAAGTCATAATTGATACCTTTCTTTTTGTGGGTCACTTTGCATTAACACTAAAATCACAAATATTTTCAATTTTTCCCTGTGGACAACCTTCGATGTTACAAACTATGCCCTATTCCTTTCCCTGTCTCTACCATATGCATTCTAGTAATATACAGAGACATCTCTCTTTATATATATATATATACAAAAATGGTATCCATACTTTGTACAACATCTCTGGTTAGCACTACGATCATCACTTGCCAGTCCACTCGTGCACTGCTCCATATCAAAATGGAATCATCCTCCACTTCCACTTCCTCTCCCAACAAGAAAATCCTAGTCTGTGGAGGAGGCGTTATCGGGGTCTGCACCGCTTACTTCCTCGCCAAGAGAGGAGCCCAGGTGACACTGGTAGAGAAGTCCGGTGTAGCATGCGCGGCCTCGGGCAAGGCGGGGGGCTTCCTGGCCTTAGACTGGTGCGACGGCGGCCCGGTCTCCTCTCTTGCTAGGGCCAGCTTCCTTTTGCATCAACAGCTCGCCGAGGAGCTCGACGGCTCGGCCTCTTATGGGTATCGGCGATTGAACACTCTCAGTCTCGGTATTCAAGAAAAACTCACTTCGAATTCAGAGAAATCGGGGCTTAAATCCACTTTGCATTCAAAGAACTCCGAGCTCATTCCGTCTTGGGTCGATGGCAACGGTGCAGTCAATCCTACCTCCATCGGAACCCCTCAGACGACTGCCCAAGTTCATCCCCAGTTCTTTACCAGGGCGGTTCTCTCGGCCGCGGTTGAGAAGTATGGGGTTAACGTGGTCATGGGGGAAGTGCAGAAGGTGGAGTTGGAGGGGGGCAATGAGGTTCGTGGGGTGGTTGTTAATGGAGAATTGGTGAGGGGCAATGCTGTTGTTCTGGCACTTGGGCCTTGGTCTTCTAAGAACGAATTGATTTCGGGTCTGTTCAGGATATCTGGATTAAAGGCTCACAGCATTGTTCTTAGGCCGCAGAACACGGAGGCCATCGGACCGCAAGCTCTGTTTCTCAAGTACGTGACTGCTCAGGGAATATCCATGGATCCTGAGGTGTATCCCCGTCCTACAGGTGAATTGAATTTCAGTTTTTTTTCTTCTTCTTCTCTCTCTATATTTCTCTTTTAAATTAATTTATTTGGGAAAGGGCTTCAAGAAACTTGCCCGACCACGGAGGACCTGCCCAGCAAAGTGCTGATTTTAGGTGCCAGGATCGAGGAGCATCTAGCTGACTTGTCTCGGGGCAAAATCTGACCTTAGGTTTCCAGGTTTGAGGGGTATATATTTGAATTATCAGGTCTTGCATCTGGGCACATCCTTTTGAAACTTTGTAACTCATGCTATGCTGCTGGTCGAGCATTCCATAGCAAGAATAGGACCCTGGTTGACGGCTTAACATTATGATACCATAATAGAGAAACCTAAAGCAGAGCGTGACAGAATGTGAATATCACGTTCCAATACTAGAAATTGAAATAATTTTTGGAGATTTTTTTAATACACGGGCAAAAATGTTTCAAAAAAATGAAAATTTGAGGAGATCAATCTATTTTACAGATAGATAGATATACAAAGATAAGATAATATTATTAATGACAATAATAAGTAGGTTAATTGAAATAAAAAGTACATCTAGGATTAGGTTTAGGTTCAGAACATGGTGGGTGTTGGAATACCTAGTTTCGATGAGTTATTGCTATAAGCACTCAAGAGGAGACTAGGATGATGGAGAGAGATAAGCCCTCCAATAGAAATGAACCTACTGCCTTCTCTGCTCGGGCAAAAAGGAAGAATAATGCTGGTCCAAGGAGACAGGGTCAAGGATTCAAGAAGGAATTCAAGGAAGCAAGAAAAGGAAGGTGCTACAATTGCAACAGGTTCGGCCACTATGCTAGAGAGTGTCCTCACAAGAAGAATTTTCCAAGGAATGATGACAACATCAACCACAACAATTTCAAAAGCAATGACAATCAAAGGAACAATAGTTTCAACAACAAAGAAAAGAGGAATGCTCCAGCTGCTCGAAATGGAAATGGTTGACCTCCCAAAAGGACTAGAAATGCCATGTATGATGAAAGTAACGTTGTAGAAAAACAAGATGAGTTTTATCTTATCTTTTCTCTATCTACTTCCTCTCCTTCGAATACATTAGATCATTGTTTGATTGATAGTGGAGCCTCAAGGCACTTCACTGGGTACAAGGAAGCCCTCTCAAATTTGGTTGAAAAGAAGACTAATTTTAAGATCATACTTGGAGATAATGCCACCTAACCCGTGAATGGGATAGGTATTGTCACTCTTCACTTGAATCAAGGTCAAACCATTCATCTACAAGAAGTATTGTATGTGCTCGATTTGAAGAAGAACCTGGTGTCTATTTCCGCGATGGAAGACAAAGGCTTCAAGGTACATTCATTGATGGAAAGGTATGTATTTGGCAAAGAAACCCTAAAGATGCATTTACTCTTGGATTTAGGGTTGATGGTCTCTATCAAGTTGGAGGAAGTCCTTTGGGAGCTTTGGTAAGCGATACTTCTCTTCAATTTGAGCTATGGCACCGGAGATTTGCCTACTTACATTACAAAGCCTTCCTAGGGGTAATGAAGATGGTCACTAGTATGCCTTAGTTTAACATGCACCATGAAGGTGTTTGTTAAGGTTGTGTAGTTGGGAAACATACAAAGGGACCATTCCCTTCTAGTCAGAGCATCACAACCGATATTCTTCAATTGGTCCATTCTGACTTGTTTGGTATGTTACCCGTAACATTGTTGGGAGAATAGGTTTTGTTCTTTCAAAGCACTAGTGAAAAATCAAACAGGGAAGAAGGTCAAGATATTGAGGATTGACAATGGAATCGAATATGAAATGAATTCATTGACTTTTGAAGGGAGCTTGACATTAAGAGGGAGACAATTGTTCCATACATTCTTGAGCAGAATGGCGTTGCTGAAAGGAAGAATCGAACAATCATGGAAGCCACCCATGCCATGCTCCATGATCAAGGCCTACCAAAGTTCTTATGGGGAGAAGATGCAATACTGTCGTGTACGTTCGAAATAGGAGCCTGCATCAAGCATTGGATTTCAAGAAACCTGGGGAGGTCTTCACTGGTAAGAAACCTTATGTTTCTCATTTTAGAATATTTGGTTGTCCCGTGTATTTTCATGTGTCTAAAGAGAAAAGGAATAAGTTGGAAGCATCTGCGAAGAAAGGTATATTCGTTGGCTATAGTGAAAATTCAAAGGCATATAGAATCGATCTGCTTGGTCAAAGAGATGTACAAGTGAACCGTGATGTTACCTTTGATGAAGATATTGCCCTTGGGAAAGCAAGAGATCTCACTATCCCAAGAAAGGACGATGATGATGCTGCGGAAAAATAGGATGAACCTTCGACAAATGAGTCTATGCCTGATTTTGATGGGCCGATGGATCCTATTGATCCACGTCCTGGTGATTCCTCTACCTCAAGGAAAAGACTTCTATGGCTCAAAGATACTCTCGAAAATGCTGAAAGACATATTGCTCCAAGAGGGACATTTCGCGAAATTAAGAAGTCGAATAAGTATCAAGGGTCCTTGGCTGCGATGAGTACTATTGTTCAAGCTGAAACATGCACGTTCGAAGTAGCCGTAAAGCAGCAAGTCTGGAAAGATTCGATAAATGAGGAGTATGAGTCAATCATGAAGAATGATGTCTGGGATGTGGTGCCTAGACCCAAGGACAAGTCTATGGTTACTTCTAAATGGCTATACAAAATGAAACATGGAGCTGATGGGAGTGCTGAAAAATATAAGGCCAGGTTCGTTGCTTGAGGCTTCTCTCAAAAGGAAGGAGTGGACTATGATGAGATATTTGCACCAGTTGCCCGATATACCACTATCCGATCTATTATTGCTCTTGTTGCCACTCAAGAATGGAGCCTACATCAAATGGACATTAAGACTGCTTTCTTGCATGGCTCGCTTAAGGAGGAAGTCTACTTGGAACAACCTCAAGGATTCAAAGTACAAGATCGAAGGACACATGTATGCAGGTTGAAGAAATCCCTCTATGGGTTGAAGCAAGCCCATAGGGCTTGGTATGAGAGGATTGATAGCTATCTTACGAAGCTAGGATTTAGAAGGAGCTATGTTGATCCTAACTTATACATCAAGGTTGAAAATGGCATGCCTCTTATTTTGGTCCTTTATGTTGGTGATCTCTTTTTGACCTGTGCGAACCCTCTCATTTATCAATGCAAGAGGGAGTTGACTTTCGAGTTCGAGATGAAGGACCTAGGTCTAATGCATTACTTCATAGACTTGGAGGTCTGGCAAAATCCAGATGAGATTTTCCTTTCTCAAGGAAAATGCATTGTGAAGATCCTAGAGAGATGTGGGATGGTCGATTGCAAGTTTGTCTACTTTGATGGAACTCAACTTCAAGAACCTATGTGGAAGTGCTGCTGGGCCTGAATTGGCAAAACCTTTTGAACTTGTGGAGGCCTTGATGTTCTTGGTAAACTCCCGACCGGACATATGCTTTGCTGTGAATACGTTGAGTCAATTTATGGTTGAGCCTCATCACATACATTGGATTGCTGCTAAGAATTTCTTAAGATATATCCGTGGCACAATCAACTATGGGCTGAGATACATTGTCAAGAATTTGAGGCTACATGGATATACTGATGCTGAATGGGTTGACAGTGTGGTGGATAGAAAGATCACGCTAGGATGTTGCTTCTCATTGGGATCTGCTTCGATTTCTTGGATGAGCAAGAAGCAAAAATCAGTTGCTCCAAGCACTACCGAGGCCGAATACATTACAGCTAGTATGGCCTGTTGTGAAGCTGTTTGGTTGAGGAAACTCTTTAGTGAGCTATCTGAGCACGTGCTGGATACCATCGTGATCTATTGCAGAAATCAGAGTATGATTCGCCTTTCTAAGAATCCTGTGTTCCACGACTGCTTCAAATCAAAGTAACAAAAATCGCGATCGGGATTAAATCGGCGAGGGGAAAAAATCGGAAAAAATTGTAAAAATCGGGAAAAAATCGGGAAAAAATCGTAACATACAAAAATATTCATTTTTTTTCAATTTTTTTAATATCTAAAGCATCTACAGCATAAAATAAATGTATTGACACATAAATATGAAAAAAAAACTAATATATAAGATGTGTAATATCATGTCTAGTGCTACATCACACATAAAACTGAATCCTCTTCTGAATACTAAGTCCCGAGTCTCAAGAGTCAACTCAGCCTCAAAATATCAACAAAAAATATAATAATGTATCTCATATCATGAGTCATAATGTCATATACAAAGGAATGTCAATGCACCATAAAACCTATGGTCCTATACTATTGATTTCCTCTGCCCCTCTTGCGAGAAAATACAACAGCTTTGCCTTTCTCTCTAGATGAAGAAGCTGGTGGGACTGGCAATGGGCTCTGTCGTGCTCTAGAAGAAAAAAATGAAGCACCAGAACTGGAACGGGAACCTGAACCACTAGGAGCTAAAGGAGGCAGACCACGTCCTCTACCGGTAGTAGTGGTAGGTGGTGTCACCTCCTCCTCCTGCTCCTCCTCCTCCTCCTGCTGTTGCTGCTCCTCCTCGTCCTCCTCCTCGTCCTCCCCCTCCACTACCTCCTGCTCTATCCAATCAGGGCTGACTCCATGACAGGCCTCTCAGCCTCAACCCTCCATTCAGCAGTGGTGTCAATCGCATCTAAAGAGATGGCCTCCATATCAGGGGTCCTCTCAAGTTGTCTCACCCACAATCTAAGATTGTTGTAGACGTAAACCATGTCATTGAGCCGCTGACCCTCCAACCTGTACAAGGGTCATAAATTAATAAATTAAATATTTAAAAAAAATATTTAATGAATTCAAAAATCAGTTGAGATATGTTAAGTTTTTTACCTGTTGCGCCTTTTGGAGTGTATTTTTTCAAATACACTCCAGTTGCGCTCGCATCCTGAAACGCTACATGTTTGGCTGAGTATTCTAATGGCAAGTTTTTGGAGTTTTGGTAATCTGCCACCGTAGCTCCTCCACCATGCATCTACAAGTTACAAGTTACAACAAATAAGATAAATTTATAAAGTTACAAACATAAGAAAAATTTTAAAATTATGAAAATCTTACCTGGCATTTTAGTAGTCCTATCCTGGACAGCCATGTCGAAGCTCAAGGTGCCACCTGCCATTCTGTATACCTCCATCTCTTTGGATATCTCTGCACGTTCTGATGGATTTGGCACCATCTTCTGAACACAAGTGAAAAAGCCATCCATGACCTCGGCATCAAATAGAAAACCACATGAATAAGCAAATGCGGGGTTCAGGAAGAGCCCTGCAGCATGAATGGGACGATGGAGTGTGTTGTTCCATCGATCATCAATCACTTCCATAAAAGAAGTTGTCTCTGAAACCCATCATCACCCTTATCATCATAATAGTTGTGAACAGCTTCTTTGGCCCTATCCATGGCCTCATACAAGTAGCCCATTGCGGGCTTCTCTCCATCCACCAATCTAAGAACCTTTACCAAAGGTTCACTAATGCTGCACACCTCTTCCACTCCAGCCCAGAAACTTTCCTAATATGACACCAACCTGCAGATGGCCTGTCCCTCTGATTTGCAGCTGATAGTCAAAGCACGCCACTCATCTGAAACAAACATTCTCTTCAATTCCCACTTAGAATTCAAGAGGGATTGAAGAGAGATGAAAGTAGTGGCAAATCGTGTAATAGCAGGCCGCACCAACTCCTTATTGTTGGTGAATGTCCTCATCAAATGAAGCACAGATCCATGGTTATATATAAATTTTGTGATTCTCTTTGATGATTCTACAATATCACTAACAAAATCAAGCTTTCCGATGTCCTCCAACATCAAATCAAGGCAATGTGCCGCACAAGGTGTCCAAAATATGCTCGGATACCTCTCCATAAGCATCTTGCCAGCAGAAACATAGTTTGTAGCGTTGTCCGTTATGATTTGGACAACATTTTGGGGCCCAACCTCAGTAATGAACACATCTAATAAATCACATAATAATCTTGCATCTTTCACATGTGCAGATGCATCAACAGATTTCATAAACATTGTCCCTTTGGGACAACTGACCAAGAAGTTAATAAGGGTCCTACCCCTTTGATCAGTCCAACCATCTGACATCACAGTGCATCCTGTGATTTCTCATGATGCCCTTAACTCTTCCAATCTCTTGGTGCAGTCAGCTTTCTCATTTTGCAGAATGCGCCCTTTAAGGTCATTCTCTGAAGGGGCTTTGTATCCTGGGCCAACAACAGCGATAGCATCAATCGCAGACTGATAAAATGGATTGGTCCTGGCAACACTGAAAGGAATATCACTCCAAAGAAACAGTTTGCCCAACAACTTATCAGCTTCTTCCTTCTCCTTTCTTTTAAGATAGGAGGAGATAGATGGTTGTGCCCCGGGAGTGGTTCTAGGAAGAAAAAATGAGGCAGCAGCGACGGGGCTGCCTGTAGAAGAGGCTGATGCTGAAGAGCCACTACCACTCTCACGCTCAACCACAAACCCTGATATTTGACTTTTCAAAGCTGCTCTGTTGAGTTTAGTGGTTTCTATTTCTCCCAATGAGTTCATGGTTCTTTTGATTATTTCTGGATTGGTGTTTTTGCAAGGGCCTACTTCATGCCCAGGAATTTGTGCCAAGTGGTATTTCAACCTGTATACCCCCCTGTCATGTGTTGACCACATAATTTGCAAGACAAGTTTGATCGGTCAAAACCCCCATCGGGTTCACCAAATTCCCATAAAGGATCTAATTTCCTTGGCATGTTGGAAACTTTGAAGTTTGAACTTTGAATGTTGAAATTTGAACCTAGGGCACAAGAAAAATTGCCAGTTAAAAAATAAAATTAAAAAATTACAATTTTACATACAACATTTTGATTTTTTTCACAAAAAAAAAACCCTCAACTCAATCCAAAAATAATTGGAAAAAATACATGTTGAAACACAAGCAAAAATAATGGGAAGAAGCTAAGAGCACAAGAAGAAATATAAAAAACAAAATTTAACAAACAATTTTTTGCATTTTTGACCAAAATAAACCCTCTCCTCTCAATAAAACAAAAACAAACAAAAAAAACACAACCAAATGCAATCACAAATGATGAAAAATACATGGGTAATAGAAACCCATGGAAGAACAAGAAAAAAACAAAAAAAATGGGTCAAATTTGATGCCCATACCTGGAAAAACGTTTTGCCGGAAACACTTGGTCCAAATTCGATTTTTGTTCGCTTGGATTGCAAGAAATTCTAAGTTTTGTCCAATCTTGGGCTTGTAAATCTCCTCCTTCCCTCCTTGGCTCTTCTCCTTCCCTCCTTTGCTCTCATAAACAACTCTGTCCAACTAAAAATGACAAATAAAAACCAAAAAATCGCATTATAATGCCGCTGTCCAACGCAGTCACGATTTTTACCAATCGACTCGCGATTTTTTCGAAAAAATCGCGATTTTATCGCGATGACGATTTTTTCAAAAAATCGTCCAAAAAATCGCCGATTAAATCGGCCACTTGAAAAACTCGCGATTTTTTGAAAAAATCGCGATAACATCGCGATTTTTGTTACTTTGCTTCAAATATATTGATATTAGGTACCACTTTATCCGGGATATGGTATAGTGGGGAGCAATAAGGCTCCAACACATCAGGACTGATGAGCAAATTGTCATTCTCACGAATCCCTTGGGGAAGGTCAAATTCTTAGCCTTTCTAGAGAGACTTGGAGTCGTGGAAGGACCCTCCCATGAGGGTCCCCCTTGAGTTGGACATTGAGCTCTGGGAACTCTTGGGGGCTTGGGGTACTTCTTGGAGCTATGAGCGACCATAGGGTGAGTGGTTCACCTTCCCCTATAGGTGCACTGTGTACAAGGTGAGTGGTTCACCTTCCCCTACGATTGATGATATATGCATAGAATGAGTGGTTCGCCTTCTCCTATGGCATATGAGCAGGATGAGTGGTTCACCTTCTCCTGTGGATGCCCCAACATACATCCTACCCATCTAGTTCGAGACTCAAGGGAAGTACCTCTCATCTAGCCAATGAGTTGGGAAAATTGGATAGGGACCATAGCACTACAGATGGACACATTGTGTATTGTCGTCCTCCCCATGTCTAGTTTGCATGGTGCTCAACAACTTGATCTGGCATCAAATCCGATTAGGGTTCTACCCCTGGACTAACTTTTGTCAATGGAGAGTGGCAAGGTCTTGTGACTCACTCTTGATCAATTCTTCATTGGTACATCAGTGTTCAACAGAGTAGAGATGAGATGCAGATGACAACATGGCATGATTACGAATGGATTAGCAAGTGGAATTTTCCCTAGTTGAGAGGGAGGGTTAAAATTGAGCCAAATTCCACTTTGGACAACTCATTTGATGAAGATGATGATTGCATTAAATTCCTCTTTTCGAGAGGACCAAAATCGACCTAAAGATCATCAAATTTGGATAAGGGAAAATATGTTTTTGAGGTCAATCCCACACATATGCAAATTGTCAAGGTCGGCCACATTAACTTGTATGCTTATGAAGCCCAAGAGACATGTCACTTCACCTTCAACGATTTGTATAAATAAGAGAGACCTCCAACCTCATTTGGCATCTCACTCACTCACACAATCATCTCTCTCCTTCTTTGATTGGTTCGTACAACTTATTGGGCATACCTTTTCCTCAGACGTGTGGCAGTAGAAGGACAAATTGCAGGACGAATTACAGGGCTGAAATTTCAGAGATTGTTGCAGGTTTGACTAGCGTTGACCATGGGTGATTTGACCTCCTTTCACTGCATTTTTGTGCCAGAATTTCATTTTTGGCAAGCCACATCTATTGGTATAGGAACCAAGGCATTTTGTTGACTTTGACCGTAGACCAATTGTAGGGTTGACCGCAGGCATGACCGCAAAGTTGACTGCAATGTTTGACTGTTTTGGGATGACTTTGATCACTGCTGAAGGCCGAGTTTGACTACCTTTGACTGAGCTCCAAAGAGGGCTGTTTGCTGTTGCATTGACCATCGTGGACTTTCTGGTTAGTGAAGAATTTGACTGCTGTTGATTGTAGTTTTGATAGGGCTATTTTGACTTTGATTTGGCAAGTTAATTTTGTCTTTTGTAATCACTCTATCTCCGTTGAACATTTGTTATAATAATAAGAAGAATTGATCAAAGGGTTTTCCCCATCTTGGGTTTTTTCGCTGGCTTCTGCCAAATCTGGTTTCCTCTTGTCTTGGCTTGTCTTCTGCATTTTTTTTATTCATGTTCTATCTACAGTTATTGTCAATGTGATTGCTATTGGGATACTAAATTGGAAATTGTCATTCAGATGCTAAAGAACATTGAAGTAATTGTGCTAAGCATAGAACATACCATTGTTAACTAAAATTAACACTAGTGAAATACTTCCATCTTAGAAGAAAGTTGAACACACCAAATACTTTGGAGTATGTGCACCCGTCAATACTCTGTGTCAATGGACACCCTTCTCACATGGATAACTAGGGATACTGGATATTTATGATGTAAAACTGAATTAGTCACTAGGAATTATAAAAAATCCATCCCCAAAAATCCAGTTTGGAAAAAAAGTACATAATAATTTATTTATTATTATTTTTTTAATGTCTTAATATTTGTTGAAAAATATTTACAAACAATAAAGCAAAAAGTGGAATGGTATATACAATGGAATTCACGACGTCTGCGATAATGCTACTAAACTGAAATAAAATATGAATATGCTATGGGATCTAGAGTTTGGGTATCTTTGATAAAAACACTCCCTTAGCTAGGAGCTGATGGCATACCTCATCATGCGACATGGTATAAAAGTAGATAGAGAGCTATCCTCATACTTAAAAATAGACTTACACTTGATCTTCCAGAGAAATAAGGTTGAGATTCTCTAGCATTGTGAAATCTTAGTAAAGGCAAATGGAACTAGAGAGCAACAATCTCCAAACAAGGCAGCACACCGATAAACTCGACCCTACAATAGAACTAAATACTGATCCTAGAAATACTTCCAACAACTCTTAGCAAATTGGCATTTGTTGTTTTTCCACGATACTGGAGTCTGGGATAGAATCTTAAATCACTGACGTTACCAATCCAAGTATCACAACAAACTACTTTGCACAACGAAATAATATACAACAGTAAATCTACTAGTGCACAAATTATACCCAACTTTTTATAAAACTTTACAACAACCCAACTTCCTTATATTAATCAAACTGGTAATACAATAGTCTAGGGCTCCCGTACTAGGGATAATGGCCCTCATACATCTACTGATACAAGACAACAACAACTAGGGCTTGGTGTTAATCACTTCGAAAACCAATCTACCTCGAACAAAGTACTCTGACCGTCTAGTTGATTTAGAGCTCCTCATGTTGCAATGTGTAACTAGGTTCGGTCTTCATAAATGTGAAATGTACTCTTGATTATTGTATATTGTAAAAAGAAATAAAAAATATTATTGTTATTTTTGTAGCATGGATTTCATGCTCAAGGTCATTTTATTTAGAGGTCAAGCACTCATTGAATGCTTCTAGGGTTGTGCTAGTGTCAAGAAGTCAATAGAGTCATTGTCATATGAAGAAGACCCCATTGGGAACATTGTAACATGTCAAAAAATTTATTTTTGTATTTAAGAGTGTCAAAATACACTCCAAGACCAAGTCGGCTTGGCAGCTAGGAAGTCGGCCTCATTAGGGCATGTCGTCCTCCTTGAAAGCCTATATATAGGAGGGAACTCGACCTCCTATGGACACTCACCCATTCCTCATCATCCAAGTGAAGAAGAGGCAGAAGAAAGGCAAGCGAAGAAGGATAGAAGGACAAAGGATGAAATGTTTGGGTTATTTCTCTCTCTCTCTCACACGTGCGAAGACAAGGCTAGGGTTTTGCAACTGCAAGGTCGAAGTTGTGAAAATTGCAGAAAGAAGGTCGAAGAAAGGACTACTAGGCCGAAATTCTGTAGTTGAGGGTCTAAATTGTGTAGCTGGAAGAGATTTGACTGGGTTTGTCTTGGATAGAAGAAGCACATAATTTGGGAGTTCTGGCTTGGTCTTGGAAGGGTATTGAGGTCTTGGAATTCGTCATTTGAAGAATCTATAAGAAGATAAGAGATTTGTGTGTTTTCCTCTAAAGTGGAGAGGTTTTAGCCCCGTCTTGCAACCTATATCCAATGTTCTTGTGTACTATTGATCTTTATGTTTTTGGTAGCTCTTTGATGATAAGAACAACATAATAATAAGAGAAGAAGCTAATAAGTAAGAAAAAGTAAAAATACATCACAAGCAGTTATCAAGCATAAGAGAAATCATCCTAATTGCGACCCTATAGATTTCTCAACACGTCACAACTGCCTTGGTCCTACCCTGTACACATCTGCCTAGTCCTTCGGCTCTCGATCTGAAGCAACTCCAATTTGCCTTGGTGAACCAACTCCATTAGCTCACTGAAATCGGCTCCACCTGCTCTCTCGTTGATCGTTAGTCCTTCTAAGCATCAACACATTGAGACTCTTATCGAGTTGTTCACAACTCTGTTTGTGAATAACTCTCAACTGCCCACTGCCACTCCTTCGCTCTTTTGGGACTTTCTTCCCATTAGTGCTTTCATGTGTTGCTCGATGAAGACACACTTCGGGCGGAAGGGCTTCCCACTATCACTGTCGAATGTCCTCCAACAATGAACTTAGGGTATGGGGATTGCCCAACTTCTGCTATAGATGTCCTTCTCCACAAGGCAAGTTTAGGGTAACTCAAACTGCTCCTGGATGACTAGACCTATGAACTCTTGTTTTGCCACTTCTAACGATCCCTTAGTCCTTCAAGGGACTTGTTCCTAGGGCTTGAAGCAAGCCTCTAAAATCCTCCACAAGTTGTTCTTTAGGCTGCTCCAACTTTGCCACTTCTAGCAGGCCTAAAGTCCTTCTAGGTCACTGCACTTAGGGCTCATATTTGCTCCACTCTCACGTTGCTCTCCTACATTCCACGAGCATCCAATACAATGTCCTCTCTTAGGACCTCTCATCCACTAGCATCCAACCATCAACAAGAAGTCATCTACAACTCACTGTTGCTGCCTCTTGCCTTGGGATTTGTGCCACCTTTAACCCTAGTTAGGTTTGAAGTCAGGTTGTTAAAACGCCTAAAACACTGCTCATATCTCTGTGTTGCCTTGTCCAAACTCCTATCAACCTTTGTAGCCCTTTCTAGGCCTTCTCCACACACTGTTTAGCCTTGGGATCCTCCTCAAAGCACCCTACAACTTGCGGTTATGCTACAACAATAGGTCTCAACCTCTAATCAAAGGGTTACACCCTCTATTATAACTGTGTTGTCTCCTTAATGGTTGCAGGTGGGGAAGAAGGCCCTAGACTAGGCCTCCCGACCCTCCAAGCTTCCTCCACAAGTTGTTGTTGTTACAACATTCTCTGCGACCTAGAACAGAGGCACACTTCTATACACAAATAGCACAAAATTAACCCAAACTTACCTTTAAACCAACGGTTAGGATCTACGCATAAGTCTTATAAAACAAGCCAAGACACGTCCTCCAATCCTCTTGTTGGGTGCCTCAGACTTGCGACCCTGTTGCTCAAGGATTCCACACTTTAAACAACCCAAAACTCGTGCTCCTTGCCTCTCTTCTTAGCTTGCCTCAGTCACTGCCAATTTCAAAGCCAACCTTTGGATGGAAGACGCACTTAGGATGCGTAGAAATGCCTCTCACATCACTCCAATTTATATCTAACCATGTGGTGTCACCAAACATTAATTTGGGCAACCATAATAGTCAAGCCAACCTCCTCTAGTTGCCAAATTAACCTACAACCACATAGAAAAAAGCATATCTCATCATAGACACCTAGAATTTGAGTGATTTTCATTGCCCCTTTCTCTTCTAAGGGTCCTCTAACACCTCCATATGTCAAATCGCTCAAATGCCTCATGGATTCACACCCACCAGCTTGGGTGCAAAGCCAACAAGCTTGGGTTCTAAGCCCACAAATATATTTGTGTGCCAATTCCTCCAAAACCCACTAGCCTAGGGTTTGGAGTACCTCCCAAGCTACAAATCTCAACACTCCCTCTTAGCGAGGGAGGTACTTCCAACACTAGGAAGTCTCAATCATCATCATCACTGGCGACACTAGTCCATCAGACATCCATCACTGTAGCATACTCTGTAGAATGAACCTTGCATTCTTGGTAGTGCCTTTGCCTCATCTCATTTGAGCCTAAAGATCTCAACACTTCCGTAGGGCTGCTCCCTCTGAAGCTAGACTCCCTTTGAGTCTACACGATCTCCTCTGGCTCAACTTGTCATTGATCTCGTTTCCTACAAGGTCAATCTGAGTCGTGGTCGAACACAGGCCATCATCACTGCAACCCAATCTTACAAGCACTCATCCTCCTGGATCAAATACAACTCATGCACATCCCTCCAATATCGAATATGCAACAATACGATCCAATGACGAAACTAGCTTACCAATCTGCAGTCCATCACATGAAGCTATCTCGATCACCAATCTCGTCCACACCAAAGTAATCCTCGAGTTGTCCCAACTCTTTATGACAAGACATAGGAAGTCCATGGTCTGCAACATACTGTAGTGCACCAGTTTCACCATCGATCCACCAGAACTCCCAACCCATCTCATCATGTAGTCTATCGAGACCACATCTCCATGTCTTCAGCTGAACCCTTTGCTCCATGATCTAGACAACCACAACTCCCTTTGAGCTGCTTCGTTGTGCACACTCTGATTCACTGGCCCTTGAGAATAGCTCTGATACCATGTTTTCCCACGATACTGGAGTCTAGGATAGAATCTTAAATCACTAACGCTACCAATCCAAGTATCACAATAAACAACTTTGCACATCGGAATAATATACAACAGTAAATCTACTTGTGCACAAAATATACACATCTGCTGACAAAATTTTACAACAACCCGACTTCATTATATTAATCAAATTGTTAATACAACATTCTAGGGTTCCCATACCAGGGATAATAGTCCTCATACATCCATTGATACAAGACAACAACAACCTATTTTACACGGTTCGGGTTCGAATTTGAGTTCGGCAACGATTAAGTTCGATTCGGGTTCGAATTTTCTGATGAGGTTCGTAATGAGGTTCGACATTAGGTTCGACTATACATATTTTTCAATAAATATATAAATGACATAAAAACAAATCAAAATCAATTAATAAATTATAAAACTGAGTAGGAATTTTGATTAGTAAAACACATGTCAAATCCCCAAGACAAGCTCAAATCCCCAAACTATTGTCTTAAGCTTTGAGACCCACTTTAGCTTTAATGCATCATAAGCTTCAGCTTTAATGGCTTCAAGCCTAGAACCAAGTCTCTTGCCTTGAAGACCATAGGAAAAAAGCAGATTTCTTATCTATTCCCAAATCCCATTTCTACTAACATGTTCAGCTTTCAAGACTAGCTTTGATGTATTAAGAATATGGTTTCAATAGTTCCTAGCCTAAATAATACAGTCTATAGATAGGAGAACAACAGTTGATGAAAAGAATGATAGAAAATTTGAATAAGCGCAATTTTAATGGCCTAGCAAGAGAGAGATAAACATCCATTGCAGCATCTTACAATGCTTCATGAAAATCAACAGTTAATTTTTATTACAGCAAGTTCCAACCATCACAAAACTGATATTTTACAAGAAAACAAGTCATAAACCATGTTTACACATTGTCTTAGAAAAGGTGGAATTAACGGCTAGTCTTCTAAATAATGGAAACCGGGAAAATAATTGGCGGGAATAGCCCATTGTTTACAAAAACCGCTAACAAAAACTGCTCACAAAAACCGCTCAAGCAAAAAAAAATCATAAAATTTATTAAAATCGAACTTTATGGGAAAAATCATAAAATTCGCCTTCAGGTTCGATCAGGTTCGGCATAATGTTCGTCTTCAGGTTCGGCTTAAGGTTCGGCATTAGGTTTGCCGAGCCTGATCGAATTCGAAATTTTTTATTAGGTTCGCCGAATTTCGAATTTCAAGCTTTAGGTTCGCCGAACCCTGTGACATAGACAACAACTAGGGCTTGGTGTCGGTCACTTCGACAACCAATCTACCTTGAACAAAGTACTATGACTGTCTAGTTGATGTAGAGTTCGTCACAACTTCCTTGGTCATGCCCTGTACACATATGCTTGATTCTTTGGCTCTTGATCTGCAAAAACTCCAATCTGCCTCTATCAATGAACCAACTCGATTAGGTCACTGAACTCGACTCCACCTGCTTTCTCGTCGACCGTTAGTCCTTCAATGCATCAACACATAAAGACTTTTGTCGAGTTGTTCACAACTTTGTTTGTGAACAACCCTCAACTGCACACTGCTGCTCCTCAGCTCTTTTGGGACTTTCTTCCCACTAGTGCCTTCCTGTGCTGCCCGATGAAGACACACTTAGGGCCGGAGGGCTTCCCACTATCACCGTCAAATGTCCTTCTCCAACAATGAACTTAGGGCATGGAGGATGGCCCAACTTCTACTGTAGATGTCCTTCTTCACAAGGCAAGTCTAGGGCAACTCAAACTGCTCCTTGTTGATTAGACCTATGAGCTCTTCTTCTGCCACTTCTAACAATATTCCTTCAAGGGGCTTGTTCCTAGGGCTTGAAGCAAGCCTCTACAATCCTACACAAGTTGTTCTTTAGGCTGCTCCAAATTTGCCACTTCTAGCATGCCTAAAGTCCTTCTAGGTCACTGCACTTAGGGCTCAGATTTGGTCCATTCTCACGCTGCCCTCCAACAGTCCACGAGCATCCAATACAATGTCCTCTCCTTGGACCTCTCATCCACTAGCATCCAACCATCAACAAAAAGTCATTTGCAACTCATTGCTGCTACCTCTTGCCTGGGATTCATGCCACCTTGAGGTCTGGTTAGTGCTGAAGTCAAGCTTCTACAAGACCTAAAACACTGCTCCTATCTCTGTGTTCTCTTGTCCAAACACCTGTCACCCTTCGCTGCCCTTTCTAGGCCTTCTCCACACATTGTTTAGCCTTGGGATCCTCCTCAAAGCACCCACAACTTGTGGTTATGCTACAACAATAGGCTTAGCCTTTGATCAAAAGGTTACACCGTTTGTTCTAACTGCACTATCTCCTTAGTGGTTGTGGGTAGAGAAGAAGGCCCTAGACTAGGCATCTCGGCCCTCCAAACTTTCTCCACAAGTTGCGGTTGCTACAACATTCTCTGCGACCTAGAACAAAGGCACAATACCATATGAAAATAGCACAAAACTCACCCAAACTTACCTCTGAACTAGCGACTAGGATCTACACATAAGTTTGCTTCAAAACAAGCCAAGACAAGTCCTCCAATCCTCTTGTTGGGTGCCTCAGACTTGCGGCCTTGCTGCTCAAGGAATCCACACCCTACATAGACCCAAAACTCGTGCTCCCTACCTCTATTCTTCGCTTGCCTCAGTCGCTGCCAATTTTAGAGCCAACCTTTGGATGGAAGATGCACTTAGGATGTGTAGAAATGCCTCTCACATCACTCCAATTTATATCTAACCATGTGGTGTCACCAAACATTAATTTGGGCAACCATAATACTCAAGCCGACTTGCTCTAGCTGCCAAATTAACCTACAACAACAAAGAAAAATTCATATCTCATCATAGACACCTTGGATTTAAGTGATTTTCGCTACCCCTTTCTCCTCCAAGGGTCTTGTAACACCTCCATGTGTCAAATAACTCAAATGCCTCATGGATTCACACCCACCAACTTGGTTGCAAAGCCCACAGGCTTGGGTTCTAAGCCCACAAACATATTTGTGTGTAAATTTATCCAAAACCCACTAGCCTAGGCTTTGGAGTAGCCCCCAAGCTACAAATCTCAACAACGTTGAAAAATGTATAGGGCAATGATTAGATTGATTTCTCTTTCTACGATAATTGCTTGTGATGTAATTTTACTTTTTCTTACTTATTAGCTTCTTCGGTTAGTATTATGTTTATATATCATCAAACAACTACCAAAACAAGAACACAAAATATAGGCTGTAAGCCAGGGCCAAAACCTCTCCTCTTGAGAGGAAAACCCGTAAATCTCTTCTCTTCCTTATGGATCCTTCAATTAACGAATTCTCTAGACAAAGACAAATACCCTCCAAGATCAAGTCCAACCTTTTCGGATGATGTGCTTCCCTTATCCAAGTTAAACCTAGTCAAATCTCTTCCAGTAGCACAATTTCGGCCTCTAGCTGCAGAATTTCGGCCTCCACTACAGACCTGAAAATTTCGGCCCTCCTGCAGTTTCTGCTTCACACGTGTGAGCTTCTTTTAGCCTCCCAGGACTTCCTTAGACCTTCGCTTGGCTTTCTCTAACTTCTAGAGCTTGAGGATGACTTCTTGTGACCTTCTCTTGACCTTCTTGCCTTCTCTTCTTCAAGATCAAACTTTTAGAGGAAAACCCTAGATCTGCTGCAGAAACCCTAGCCTTTCTTCGCACGTGTGAGAGAGAAATAGCCCAATACTAAGTCTTCTTCGTCCTCTTTCTTCTTCGCTGCCTTCTTCCTCTTCCTCCTTCGCTTGGATGAGTGGGTGATGAATGCGTGTTTCAAGGAGGTTGAGTTTCCTCCTATATATAGTCTTCTCAAAGGTGAATGTGGCTCCTCAAATTAGGCCGACTTGCTATCTGCCAGGCCGACTTGATCTTGGAGGGTATTTTGACACTTTTGAGGACAAAAATAATTTTCTTTACAAGTTACAATGTGCTCGAAGGCGTTTTCAACTTATGACAATGACTCTTTTGACTTCTTGACCTAGGACAGACGCTAGAAGCACTCAATGGGTGCTTGACCTATAAAATAAAAGACCTTGAGCATGAAATCCATGCTCCAAAAGTGATAATAATAATTTTATTTCATTTTACAATTTACAAGAATCAAAAGTACATTTCATATTTATGAAGACCGAACCTAGTTACACATTTTTCAACAAGCAGCACTCCCAAAAAATGTGTTTCACTATCTTTGGGCAATGACAGACAGGGCAAAGGCTGTTAGAGAGCCCACTCTTGGCCAAATGAGCCTTGGATGGGATCCCCTGCTACATGACTAGCCAGTGAAATACTTCCAGATTATAAGAAAGTTGAACAGACCAAACACTGTGGAGGCTGTGTCAATGGACATTCTTCTTGCATTGAGACAATGGATAACAGATGTTTATGATGTAAAATCAAATAAGTCACTGGGAGTCATACTGCTGTAAAGGCCGACCAAAATTCCATCCCCCATCCCTTCAAAAAGGCTCAGGCATCCCTGTATTCATTTTGAACATGTTTGTCTATGGGATTACCCCCTTAACTCCACAATTGATGGATGGTCAGTGGCAATCAGTCTATAATCTTGAGCTAGAGAGCACCAATCCTTCTAGGAGTGTGTGGCAAGCATCCCACAAGTCCACCCAGAAGAAGATGCCTTTCTTGCTCATTATGCGCATCTGAAAGTCATTGCAAGTTTTTTTTGTTGGAATTGGTAGGGCAGCAGGGTAGTTTAGTTGAAAGTATGCATGTAATTATAATGAAAAAACATATTATTGATATTTAAATTTCGCAGAGAGCATGCCTGAAAATGCTCCCTTCAGGGAGAGATGTCATAATGTGCCTTATTTATCGACTATTTTGAGGTTTAATTTTATAATTATTAAATGAAAATTTTAAAGTTAAAGGTTGTATTTTTAGAGTTTTTGCATGGTATGAATATGGGGACTTGGGTCAATCAATTTTTTGGCCAAATATTTATATGGAAGGGCCCTATTTGGCTGAATTCTGCTACTATGGTTAGAAGCTTCGTACTTTCAATGAATTTTCTTTCCTCTACCTTATCGTTGGTCCTTTTCCGTTTCACCAAAATGATAACCAAGAGGGAGTTCTCTTCAATCTATTAAATTAGCTTTTAACCTTAAACTAAAACAAAAATAGAATCCTAAGATCATAGTGAAGAATTCAGCTTCACTGCTGGAGACTTGTCTCTGTTCCAAACTAAAGTTTAAAGCTATATTCTATGATTACCCATATTTTCCCCTGATTCTTATTCCTTGCATGTCTTGTCCAGGATTACTCAATATCAGTATCATCGGGATTTAACTCATGAAATCCTTCTTAGTCATGGTTCATTACTGGTTGAGGTCCCTCGTATTTTGAACTATCCTGCCCATCAGGAAATTTATATTCAATTCTAATTTCTACTACTACAGACCTTTATCTATTTAAAAGTTGTTTAATCAGGGGAATGGTAGCCACCTTACTTGGAAAACAGAAACAAAGAGGGTCTTTAAAATTTAGTAATTGCCAACAAAATTGTTTAAAAGTTAACACTTGCAAAACTTTAAGCATATTTACGTTATTAGTTTGCCTTGATCACTCCTTCAAATTTAGAAGAATAATGACCACATAGTTATTAATGGAGACAATTGTCACAACAGATTCATAGGATAAATTATCTGCAAATATTAACTCGAGGCATTCTTGCTGATATTCAGCACTGAGCAAACACAACCAATATTTTTTTTTAAGGTGGTTCACGGACACTGAGTGGCTGCTACATCCATGGGAAAATCCAGGCAGATCAACCGGAAGGAATCTACCCACCGGCCAAACTAGCAAGGCCTAACCCCAAGGGTGTTGAGGAGATTTGACTTCGTGACCTCCTGATAGGCAAGGTACTTAGCAACAGGAACTCGACCAACTGAGCTATCCCTTGGGGCTAACACAGCCAATCTATTCAACATGGATGGTTCAGATTAGTTTAATCTGAATTTCAAGGTTTGAATCTGAAATGAATTTTGCATAACATTGGAGGCTATTGACTTTAACCCACACAAGCAAAACAAACCTTCAGACACAAGGCTAGGAAAAAAGGAGAAAAGGCTGCTTCCCTTTTTTTATCTTACTAAGGATAGAGGTAGTAACACTGACTTTTACTTTCTCATTGTTTTGAATGTTAATTGTTTGCCAAGGAAGTTTTCTTCCTTTTTTAAGATGAACTGTTGATTTTTCAAGTCATTTGTTTCATCATGCTTTTTGTGTTGAAAATGTAGCGATGGAAGGTCTTCTGGCTTGTGCCTTAGCCAGTGAAGACCGCGAATTTGTCTCTCTAGCATGGATGCGAGTTCATGAGATAGACTTCAGTTTCGGTGAGTTTATTTCCAGTTTACTGGAATGGTCATCAAAATTGCATGCGTAGAGTTGGAGCTTTAGTTAGTTGGAGTCTTCTTCAGTTTGACTAAAGTACAAGTTCAATAAGAATGAGTTAAGCCTTTAGTATTGATTGGAGAGAGAACAAGTTGAACTCTCAGTTAACTCGCAATCACAAGTAAAGGCTAGGCCTCCTTGCATGTTCAAATTCTATCTATAAAGAGAAGGACGAAGGAACAAAATCGATCATTCTTGTGAGATCAATTCTTTGTTTGTGGAGTGTTGAAGAATGTAATTAGGTTCGGTCTTCATAAATTGTACTTCAGTCAAAATATATTTGTCAAAAAGAAAAGCAAAAAGACATTTTATTATTATTGATTTGACTTGTTAAAGCATGGGTTTCATGCTTGGGTCAATTGTTATAGGTCAAGCCTCCATTGTAGGCTTTAGGTTGTTGACAAAGTAAATTATTTTTTGGTCAAAGACTCCTCCATCAAGTCAGCATCTTCACCAAAGTCTTCAAGTCAGCCTCTTCACTGAAGTCTTCAAGTTGGCTTCAAAGAAATCATCATCAAAGTCAGCCTAACCTTATGGGGCCTTACCTTATGGAGACACAAATGTTCAAAGAATTCATGTCAGCCTATTTCACATGGAGACAACTATATATATGAGTATAAGGTCTTCGCTCAAATGACAACAAGAGAAGTTCGAATAAGAATTTCAGAGACAAGTGTTTCGGTGTTATTACAAGGAAGGAGCTTGGATAGGGTACAAAGATGATCTCGTGAAGTTTAAACTTCGGTGCTATCACAATAAATTAATTTCAGTGCTATCACAGGTTCGGTGCTATATATTGACCACAGTGACCACAATTAGATCCTATTACAGTTCGGTGTTATTGCAGTGATGAAGTCCGAAATTACTGTGATGTTTTTTGATGTACTACAATAAGGAATCTTGGATCAATACAAGACCGAGAACTAAGTTTGGGGCAATCATCACAGGACCGAGGACTACTACTCATACAAAATTGAAGTGTGAAGCCTACTACTGGACTATTGTAAATTTTTGTAGATGTTCTATGCTTGATGCAACTTTACTTTTATTTACAGCAATCACCCAAACAGTTAAGTAAAATGCTGATAGAACATATCAGTGGATCTATAGAAGACAAACCAAAAACAGAAGAATGTGATGGTGTGTTACGGCGGTCAACAGGATGCTTCAACCAGCAAAGTCTCCTTGATCAGCCAACCCAGAATGTGTCACAACAATCCTCAAATCAGTCACTGAGTCAACACAAGTCAACTCCAGAAAAGTCAATGATGTCCAGAAAAGTCAACGCAGGGCAGCAACATAAAAGTCAACGCAGCTCCAAGTTCGGTCAACCTTTTGACCTCGATTTTTGTGCCAATGTGTATGGCCTCCTAAAATCAAAGTCTCCAACAAATTTCAGCCCTTTTGGACCATGCGTTGACCAAAGTCAACGCTGGTCAAACTTCCTTGGAAACCCTAGCTGCAGCAATTTCATCCTTCCTCTAGGCTGTACAGATCTGTCCTTCCTCCCACGTGTGAGCTGAAATCGTCCTCCAAGGAGCTCGTACTAAATCAGAGAAGAGAAGAAGATGTGTGATGAGTTGGTGTAAAATGCTCTCCAACTTTGACTGTATTTATATCCATCATTGAGGTGTGTAACACATCTGCTGGGGGTGCAAAACATTAAGGCCGACCTGCACATATAATTTATTATAAATAATAAATTCAAAATAAATGTTCTGCTCATCGGATTAAGATATATTTTATATGGATTTTACACCTCTCCGAAAGAGGAATCCAACAAAAATATTAGCCTCTTAATCCGAGCATCACAACATGGAGTTTGGACCTAGTTGTCCAAATTTAACACTCCCTCTCAACTAGGGAGAACTCCATCCATCAGTGCAATCAAACATCGTGCGTCATCCTGCCGTAACTTGCTTTGCTGGCCTCTTTATTTCAGAACAGAAGTGGGTTAGTCACAAAGACATCATCCCCCGGCTGACAAATTCAGCCCAGAGGTCCGAAACCTCTATCGGACTCACAAAGAGTCTCCAACCAACCCGAAGTTGGTTCATCTGACCCGAAGTCAGGCGGAGGTCTGAGACCTCACTAGACTTGATCCCAGATCAAGTGGTTGGACCGTGCCATCCTAGATAGAGAGTACGACAATCTCTGATGTGTCCATCAGTCTTTGCTACTAGTCTCTAGCCTTTCCCACCTCATTGGCCAAATGAGAGGTACTTCCCATGAGCCCTGAACTCAATGGGTAGGATGCATACGAGGCACAGATAATGAGAGGTGAACCATCTCAAAATCACAACGGTGGGGTCCAAGCACACCAACAAGGTTTGGCAAGCCTAGCCTTGTGGTTGCCTATAGCTCCGAGAAGCTCTCCCCAAAGCCCCCCAGAGCTCCCAGAGCTCATCGTCCAACAGGACCCACATCATAGGGTCGTTCCATGATACCAAGATTCTCACGGAAGGTTAGGAACTTGACCTTCCCCAAGGGCTTAGTGAGAATATCCGCGACCTGCTCATCAGTTCCTATATGATCGAGCCTTACGGCGCCTCGCTGTACCATATCCCGGATAAAGTGGTACCTTATATCAATATGCTTGGATCGGTCGTGGAACACAGGATTCTCTGTCATGCGAATCCCACTCTGGTTATCACAGAGTATCACGGTGGTATCTAGCACATGTCCAAACAGCTCACTAAAGAGCTTTCGCAACCAAACTGCTTCACAACAGGCCATATTTGCTGCAATGTATTCGGCCTCGGTGGTGCTCAAAGCCACCGACTTCTGCTTCTTGCTCATCCATGAGATCGAAGTAGAACCAAGATTGAAGCAGCATCCCGATGTGCTCTTACGATCCACCACACTGCCAGCCCAATCGGCATCAGTATATCCACGGAGTGTCACACTCCCGGCAGTGTATCTCAGCCCATGGTTTATCGTGCCCCTAAGATATCTCAGAAGATTCTTGGCACCAACCCAGTGAAAATGATGAGGCTCAACCATCTGTTGACTCAAAGTGTTCACTGCAAAACATATATCCGGTCGGGTGTTCACTAAGAACATCAAAGCTCCTATGAGTTGACGATACTCGGTAGGATTGGCCAAGATAGGCCCAGCAGCGCTGCCACTCAACTTCTTAAAGTTGGGACATTAGTGTTGACACGGTCTTGTGGTCTTGCGATCCACCATACCAAATCTTTCCCGGAGCTTCCGGAAGTTTCACAATGTATTTTCCTTGAGAAAGGAAAATCTCTCCGAGGTCTGCGGACCTCCGGGCCTAGGAAATAGTGCATCGGTTCTAGGTCTTTCATCCATCTCGAACTCGTGAGCGAGCTCCCTCTTGCATTGATGGACTGAGAGGGTCGGCACACAATCGGGGAAGAGGTCATCCACATACGGCACCGGAATGAGAGGCTTCCCTGTCTGACCTTGAAGTAAAGGTTCGGATCGACGCATTACTTCGAGTGAAGCCCAACTTCATAAAGCTGCTTATCCATCCTCTCGTACCAAGCTGCAGGTGCTTACTTTACTTATCGTGAAGGGCTCTTCTTTGCGGACGCACGATGCTCTCGATCACGAACTTCAAATCCCGAGAGGTTGTTCTCCGCATACACCTCTTCTTTTATTGCACCATGCAGAAAAGCGATCTTGACATCCATCTGATGAAGACTCCATCCTTGCGTAGCAGCAAGGGCTATGATTGATCGAATGGTGGTATATCGTGCCACGGGTGCAAATATGTCATCATAATCTATTCCTTCCTTTTGAGAGAAGCCACGGGCAACAAATCTTGCCTTGAACTTTTCAGCACTTCCATCAGCACCATGCTTGATCTTGTAGAGCCATTTCGCGGTGACAACTGATTTGTCCTTCGGTCTCGGAACCACATCCTAGACATCATTCTTCATTATGGACTCATATTCTTCGTGCATAACATCCTTCTAGACTTGATGCTTTACGGCTTCCTCAAAAGATCCAGGTTCAGATTGTACAATAGTACTCATGGCAGCTAGATACCCTTGGTATCTACACGGCTTCTTGCTTTCTCGGAATGTCCCCCTTGGGGCAGCATGTCCTTCAACATCTTCGAGGGTGTCCCTGAGCCATGATGGTCTCTTTCCCAGTGAAGGAGATGGATCGATAGGGTCCATTGGTCCTTCAACATCAGGCATAGTCTCATCCTGTGGTTCTTCTTGATAACATCAGGCATAGTCTCATCCTGCGGTTCTTCTTGATTTCCAGGCCTTTCTTCATGATTTTCCTCAGATCTTGGAAGATCTACTACTTTCTTCAGGGAAGCATCTTCGTCAAAAGTGACATCATGGCATATCTCTACTTCCCTTTGACCAGGTACATAGATTCTATAGGCTTTAGAAGTTTCACTGTAGCCCACAAACACTCCTTTCTTCCCAGAAGCATCCAGCTTGCTTCTCTTTTCTTTTGGCACATGAAAATAAACAGGACATCCAAAAATTCTAAAGTGTGAGACATCAGGTTTCTTACCAGTGAAAACCTCTTCGGGAGTTTTGGAGTCCAAAGCGGAATGAGGGCATCGGTTTTGAATGTATACAGCAGTATTTGCAGCTTCTCCCCACAGAAACTTCGGTAGACCCTGGTCACATAGCATGGCACGGGCAACTTCCACAATAGTCCTATTCTTTCGTTCAGCAACACCATTCTGCTCAGGAGTATAGGCAGTAGTAGTCTCCCTCTTAATGCCAGCTTCTCTGCAAAAGTCCTTGAACTCATTTGACTCATATTCAGTGCCATTGTCGGTCCTCAAAATCTTGATCTTCTTTCTTGTCATATTTTCCACCAAGGCTTTGAAGGTACGAAACCACATGAAAGCCTCATCCTTCTTCTTCAAGAAGTATATCCAGGTTTTGCGGGAGAAGTCATCAGTGAATGTCATATAGTAAGAACATCCTCCCAGGGATGTCACGGGCAGCATACCAGATAGATCAGAATGGACCAGTTGCAAAATATCAGATGTCTTTGTGACACTTGAGGGGAAAGGTCCCCTTGTATGCTTTCCTACGGCACAACCCTTACATACACCTTCATGATTATTTCCAAAGTCGGGCATCCCTGTCACCACCTTCCTTGCTTCGGGAAGGGCCTTGTAATGAAGGTGTCCAAACCTTCGGTGCCATAGGTCGGTTTGTCGGATAGTATCACATGTCATAGCTCCTAGAGGACTTCCTTCAACTTGATAGAGTGTTCCAACTCTAAAACCAATCACGATAGCTTCCTTGAGATTCTTCTTCCACATGCGTACTTTTCCATCAATGAATGCCACATTGAAGCCTTTGTCTTCAATCGCTGATATAGACACAAGGTTCTTCTTTAATTTTGGTACATAGAGTACATCTTGCAAATGTAGGACTTGTCCTTGAGACAAGTGGAGGGTCACAGTCCCTGTCCCTTTCACGAGATATGTGGCATTATCTCCAAGGATAATTTCCAAATTAGTATCCTTCTCAACCATGTCAGAGAGTGCTTCCTTGAACCCAGTGATGTGTCTTGAGGCACCACTATCTATCAGCCAGACATCCATAGTGTCGGGTGGAGATGCAGCAGAGAGAGCAGATACAAGAATATATTCATTTCTTTTATCAACAACATTAGACTCCTCATACCTGGAGTTTCTAGACCTCTTGAAAGTTTGATTGTTTCCATCAGAGGGAGCTTTCCTTTTGGACTTGTTGTTGTTGTCATTCTTCTTGAAGCCATAACTTGTGGAACCCATTTTCCTTAGACGGTGATTGCTAAGAGTAAGGGCTTGTCTTCACCTTAGCTCCGATACCATGTAAATTTTTGTAGATGTTCTATGCTTGATGCAACTTTACTTTTATTTACAACAATCACCCAAACAGTTAAGTAAAATGCTGATAGAACATATCAGTGGATCTATAGAAGACAAACCAAAAACAGAAGAATGTGATGGTGCGTTACGGCGGTCAACAGGATGCTTCAACCAGCAAAGTCTCCTTGATCAGCCAACCCAGAATGTGTCACAACAATCCTCAAATCAGTCACTGAGTCAACACAAGTCAACTCCAGAAAAGTCAACGCTGTCCAGAAAAGTCAACGCAGGGCAGCAACATAAAAGTCAACGCAGGGCAGCAACATAAAAGTCAACGCAGCTCCAAGTTCGGTCAACCTTTTGACCTCGGTTTTTGTGCCAATGTGTACGGCCTCCTAAAATCGAAGTCTCCAACAAATTTCAGCCCTTTTGGACCATGCGTTGACCAAAGTCAACGCTGGTCAAACTTCCTTGAAAACCCTAGCTGCAGCAATTTCGTCCTTCTACTTGGCTGTACAGATTCGTCCTTCCTCCCACGTGTGAGCTGAAATCGTCCTCCAAGGAGCTCGTACTAAATCAGAGAAGAGAAGAAGATGTGTGATGAGTTGGTGTGAAATGCTCTCCAACTTTGACTGTATTTATATACATCATTGAGGTGTGTGACACATCTGCTGGGGGTGTAAAACCTTAAGGCCGACCTGCACATATAATTTATTATAAATAATAAATTCAAAATAAATGTTCTGCTCATTGGATTAAGATATATTTTATATGGATTTTACACCTCTCCGAAAGAGGAATCCAACAAAAATATCAGTATCTTAATCTGAGCATCACAACATGGAGTTTGGACCTAGTTGTCCAATTTTAACAACTATGTTATCACACTGAAGAATGCAATACTACTCACAAGGTTGACTTGATGGAGGGAGTCTCTAGTGTAGGTTGTGAGGGTCTTGGTCGTCTCATCTTGTTTTGAATCTATTGAAAGAAGAATTTTGACCAGGTTTTCCCCTAGAGTGGGGTTTTGCCCTGCCTGCGTGCCTACATCTTGTGTTCTGTTCTATTTGTTGCTTGGCATTAGTCTTGATGATAAGAAAAGATAATTCGAAAGAACAAATAATAATACTGAAAACATCACAAGATAATGTCATAATAAGAGAAATCATCTAACTGCCATGCTGTGGATTTCTCAACATGGAGTGCGTATTCTGAGGAGCAAGTGCACATAGATTTAGGAGCTGATTTTCCCTAGGAAATAGGGCCTCTTGTGCGCTAGGAAATAGGGTCACAAGTGCGCTAAGAAATAAGAGCCTTGTGCGCTAGGAAATAGGAGCAAGTGCCCAAAGAAATAGGAGCTCAAACGCAAGGATTGTGGAGTAGGGATCAAAGATTCTCAGGGCAAGTCAAGGATATTTAGTAGGAGAACAATTGTGTTCTTAGAGACAGATTGCTGGTTGCAGTAGCAAGGTGAATTGTAATAGATCCATTTGCTCACGACCAATCAATAAAATACCTCAATAAAGAAAGCAGGATTTCCCTTTTGAGTTTCCTGGGTAAACAAGTGTGTCAATTTGTTTGCATGTGTTTTATCTCTGGTATTTTTTCGCTTCTTATAATTTTTTAAGAAACTTTGTATCTTGGTGAAAGTAAATTTGGTTACAATTTTTGGTTGCCTTGGTTTCAGTAATTCATCTAAGTAGTTGCAGAGTTTCAAGAGAAAATTAACATGGTATCAGAGCAGAGTTCAACATAATTACCAGTACCAAATTGATTAGTTAGTGAATATTGCAGTTTAGGTTGAAGGCTTTCGCAAGAGATTTGAAGAACAATTTTTGGATAGTAGGATGGCATTCCAAGGACTAAGGGCAAATCACTATTTAGAGGGAGCTTCGAACATCTGCTCATGGAGGGAGTGGATCTCAATGGTGTTGGAAGGTAATGGGGTGGTAGAATTTGTGAAGAATCAAATAGTCCCACCGCAAGATGCCTAACAGTTGATCCAACATAACAAGAATGACACCAAGGCCAGGAGGATCATTCTTGAGGGGGTTAAAGACCATGCTATCCCTCATCTCCATGGGAAGAAGACAACATATGAGATGTGGAAATCCATCTTAGATCTGTATCAGGGATCCAATGATATCAGGAAGCTAGCACTGAAGGACAAGCTAAGAAATACCCAAGTTTGGGATGAGCTAGTTGGAGTGGGTGAGACTGTAGCAGGCAATGACCTTGTGAGTCTTGTGCTATTGGGACTTCTTATGTCATGGGAGAATTTCCAGGATGTAGTCAGTGGCATAGAGAATATTCCTAGCTGGGAAAGCTTGTGGTCAGACTGTGTCCAAGAAGAAATCCGGAGAGGGATGAGAGCTAGAAGATCAACAAAGATAGAGGAAGAGAAGAACTTTGCCCTGGCAGGCAAAGGCAACAAAGCCAAGGGTAAGAAGGGCCAAGGAAAGGTCGAGTCTAATCAAAAGGGCAAGAAGAAGAAGAAATATATAAGCAAAGATCAAATGCTTCCATTGCCACGAGTTCAGGCACTGTGCCACTAAGTGTCCTAACAAGAAGAAGGGGTCTAGTAAGGGTCACGTGGCTGCATCAGCTGAAGTAGATGAGTTTTCTTCTTAGTTCGAGAAAGACTTATCATTGATAGCTTGCATGGCAAGCTTAGTAGACAACAATGTATGGTATATTGATTCTGGAGCATTATTCCACATGATCAGGAACAAGGAATATTTCAGGAAACTAAAGGAGAAGGACATGCAGTTTTACATTGAGCCAGGAGATGATGGCAAGTACCTGACTAGGGGAGTAGGTACTGTCAGTCTTGAGAGGGAGTCTGGTAGCTCTCTCCATCTTAGGGATGTCCTCTATGTTCCAAGCCTTAAGAAGAACCTTATTTTTGTTGCTACCCTAGAGGACAAGGGTTATGATGTTATTTTTAGCAAAGGTAAGGCTTACCTGAAGTACTTAGCTTCTGGAGCAATGAAGCAGATTGGTGTGAGGATGAATAATCTTTACAGGCCACAAGTTGAGACATGCACAACCTTGAGCAGCAAGGCAGGAAGTGCGTAGAGTAGAGATGTGGGGGAGATTTGGCACATACTCATGGGGCAGTTGCATCATGGGGTGCTGAAGATTCTTTAGCAGATAGCCACAGGACTACCACAGTGCGTATATGACCAGCATGATGTGCGCAAGGACTGCACACTTGGCAAGTATTCCAAGTCGTCTTTTCTTGGCCAAGACAACAATGTCAAAGGTATTTTGGAGCTGGTACATTTGGACGTATTTGATCCCATCTCTTCTTCATCAGTCATGAGACACAGGTATTATGTCACCTTCATGGATGGCTATTTCTGGAAGACATGGATCTATTTTATGAAGGAGAAGGAGGTCTTCTCCAAGTTCATGGAGTACAAGGCCTTGGTAGAAAACCAGATTGGGAAGAAGATCAAAGCATTGAGGAGTGATAATGGCGGGGAATATGTCTCCAATGCTTTTAGGGACGTGTGTGTCGAGAAGGGAATTAGCATAGTTGGAGCGACCAAGGCCATGTTGGCTGAGAGGAAGAACCGTAGCATAGTTGGAGTGACCAAGGCCATGTTGCATGACGAGGTGCTACCCATGTTCTTGTGGGCAGAGGCTTGCAACACTGCAATATTTCTGCAGAATAGGAGTTCACAAAAAGTGCTTGGACGCGTGTTACACCGGAGGAGGCTTTCACGGGCAAGAAGCTTGATTTTTCTCACTTCCACATCTTTGGGACAAAATTTTACTGCCATGCGTCCAAAGAGAGCAGGAAGAAGCTGGAGCCCATAGTTGAAAAGGGAATTTTCGTGGGTTAGAATGAAACATCTCAAGCACACAAGGTGTATATACCATTACTGAAGAAGGCAGTTATCGGGTGGGACGTGAGGTTTGAGGAGGACAGAGCTCTGAGTGAGTCCTTGGAGTGAGAGCAGGTTGGAGCAGATAAGGAGGACCTACTCGCTCCCAAGTAGGAGCCTTAGCCAGTACCATAGGTTGAGTCTCAACTAGGTGGCAAGCGGGCCGCGCAACAATATGATAAGGAGTCATTGCAGGATGAGGAGGAGAGACCAGGACGAGTGGATGCAACCACTCAGTGGGTGATGCATAAGTTATAACACAAGGAGGAAGAGTGCCAGGTGGGCCGAGGGGTTGATTTAGGAGGTCCAGGAGTGAGTTGAGACTCCTAGCTCTATGTGCAGGCATAACAAGCAGCCACAAAGGTACACCAAATATATGGCATTGATGATTCTGTTGTTGGACATTGAGCCTTCTTGTTATGAGGAGGCAACCTCTCAATAGGTTTGGCAGGATGTCATGGTGGAGGAATATTCCTCCATCATGAAGAATGATGTCTGGAAGATTGTGCCACGACTAGAGGGAAAATTAGTAGTAGGCTCATGTTGGGTGTGCAAGGTGAAGCATGGAGCAGATGGGAGTGTGAAAAAGTACAAGGCTAGTTTGTGGCCAAGGGCTTCTCACAGGTTGAGGGCATCAACTATGATGAGACATTCGCTCTAGTGGCACATTATTCTTCCATTAGGACGATTCTGGTACTTGTAGCTTAGATGGGGTGGAAGATCCACCAGATGGACATGAAAACAACATTCCTCAATGGGGTGGTTGAGGAGGAGATTTATATGTAGCCAGAGGGGCTTGAGACTTTCAGTAGAGATACTCATGTTTGTTTGCTGAAGAGAACTCTTTATGGGCTCACGCAGGCTTCGAGAGCATGGTACACTCGCATTGATAACAACCATCAGGGATTGGGCTTCACTAAGAGTGAGGTAGATGCCAACCTGTACTACATCACGTGTGAAAATTCCTTAAATTTGGAACCCTATTGCAGCAATTGGTATTAATTCTTCTAACTAATAAATTAATTATTAAATTTATTGCTACAACAACATCAAATTAAACACACTGCAACCTTCACTAAATAAATTGCGGAAAATTACAAGTGTAGAAACAAAATGAACAAGAAGAAATCATAAACACATGTAACACAGTTGTTTTTGGACTAATGTCCTCGAAAAAACCCAATGCGGGAAAACTGGTGTAGCAGATTTGAGGGTTTTTATTATTAAGCAGTAGTTATTTCTGAATACAGTCTCTGGATGCCTTGTTGGCTATCTAGTACAAAGAATATCACTTGGCAGAAGAAATTAGTGAGATTACCTCACTCTACATTGCAAGTCCTAGTTGATCCGGTAGCTGAAACAATGATCTCCCGACACCCTCTGCGCTGCCCCTGCACAGTCACTTCATGGGCCTGCGTCAATGCCTCTGGGAGACTGCGTCACCTCCTCTATCAAATCGTTCAGCTCTCAGGAGCTTCGATTCCAGCCCTCCCAGCTTAGAACTTCGATCTCCCAGCTTGAACTCGAACCTCTGCTCGGAAAGAACTGCGCTGCTCTGTGTGTGGCCTTCGTGGCCCTGCGTCACCCTCAATGGGCACTGCGCTGCCTCCTTTACATATCTCTCTGCCTCTCTGTTGCGTATTCTTGGCTCTGGAGAAGATTCTTCTACCAAAAACAGTCTCTGCCCCTCTGTGTAGAATCTCTCGATCAAAGTTTTCCTCTAAGCATCGCTCACTTCAGAAAATTCGATCTCTTGATCCTCTCGGTGTATTTTTCCAAATGACCCTCAAGTCTTTCTTATAGTCTTGACTCTTCTCGTTGAAACTTCAACAATCGAGATTAGATCTCCAATCAATGACTAAGATTATCTTTTGACTTGATCCGCCTTTTCTAGAACATTCACACCCATATTTTATTAATTCACTTTAATTATTTTATTTTCCTAAGTTTAGATTTAGGGTCCTTTTAAAATAATTATTTAAAAAAAAAAATACAATCCGGGTGGAATGTCCCAAAATGGTTTCTGGGTTATTTGGAATACATGTGTCTAAGCCTCTTTGCAAATTTTGAGACTTAGAGCACATCCGATGCTACCAGAAATCAACACTCCCTCTTAGCGAGGAATGTGCTCTAACAATACACCCTGCTGAGTACTGCTCTGATTCTGCAACACCTCTCTCTGCGTTGCTGATGTCTGAGATTGCTGCCCATCAACTCTGCGCAAACGCTACATCCGTACTGCTGATATTGCCACTATCAACACTGCATCCTTACTGCAACTCCCTCTCAATTTTTGCATCCATGCTGCTACTAACACTGCCACTGCCAACTGCTACTACACTACAATATGGTTGCTTACTGCAACTGAAGAACATCCAAAACTTAACAAGTGTTCAGTATGATGTATCTCGATACTGAAGATCTGACTGCTGCTAGCCTCTGCGCTGTCCCTCTGAAGTTGCTGCGCTGCTGTTGACTCTGTGCTGTGTCTCATTGCACTGCTGCCAACTTTGCTTTGCGCTGCTCAGGTTCTGGGACTGCTAACCACTGCTCTGTCACTTCTGCACTCCTTTGCACCAACTGGCACTCGTCCATCCTGCTACATATGATTTGGGCTCCCGTAGCAAGGTATTGATTCGAGAGGTGGACTTCCTTAAGGATCCTACCCAATCTGTAGATATCTGGGTCTACAGCTCCAAGTTAGCCCACTTCCCTCCTGGAGGTATATGAGCTATCATGGAAAACTCTTCCTCATTGATCTTGGTAGGTGCTGCTTGCGGATCATGCTTCTCGTCCTTGTACTTCTTCTTGAGAGGACACTGTATGGCATAATGACCTATTTCGTCACATCGGAAGAATTTGATCTTGGAAAGGTCCTTCTTCCTTCTACGCTGCTCCTGCTGCCCCTTTGATGCAAGGGTTGCATTATCCTCCTCCTCCTTTGACTTCTTCCCACTACTGTTGATGCCCTCAAGTTGACACTTGAGTAAGTCCCTCCTCATTTCTTCTTGCTGAAGCGCAACCCACATTGAATCCCAGTCCGACAAATTGTCTCTGCCCAGGATGCTCTAGACAAAGACCTGATAGTCTTCGAACATTGAGTTGAGGGCCAATTTGACCATCTCGGTGGCCTGAGGAGCTGATCCCACAACTAACAATTGATCTCGGTGCTCCTGAAGTCTAGATAGGAACGGATCAATGCGCTCACCTTTCTTCATCCTAGTAGTCCGCATCTTCTCCTCCAAATACATATTCCGTTGCTCGGAAGATCCTTGATATAGCTTCTCCAAGGCCTGCCACATTTCTTTAGCAGTCCCTTTGCTAGCTATGTGACATACGACATGATCCCTGACTCCATCAAGTTTCATGCGCTTTGCCTTTGCCATATTCTTCTTGTATTCTTTCAAAGGATCTGCATCTACTGGAACAACCACCGTGCCTTCAACAAAGAGCTTGAGATCATGCTCATCCAGCAGGCATTTGATCCTTGCCTGCTAGATCACATAGTTGGAGGCTCCCTCCAACCTATCTTGATCTCTCAGCCCGCTTCCTGCCATTTCTGCCATTAGAAAAATGTTGAATCTAGCTCCCTCTCTTTCTCCTCTATGCAGCGTTGGACTGGCTTACGCACTCCTCGCTGGAGATGGTAGATTTTCCACCCAAAAACTGCTGCTCAACTCTCGAAAAATAGAATTCCCCAGCCAGGAATCCCCGAGGAAGAAAATTCCCTCAAAGTGTCTCCAGATCTCTCTTCTAACGCTTTTGCACCCACAATCACTGCTGCGCAGAAACTGCATCCTTCCGGCTGTTGACACAGTTGTTTTTGGACTAATGTCCCCGGAAAAACCTAATGCGGTAAAATTGGTGCAACAAACTTGAGGGTTTTTATTATTAAGCAACAGTGATTTCTGAATACAATCTCTGGATGCCTTGCTGACTATACAGTACAAAGAATATCACTTGGCAGAAGAAATTAGTGAGATTACCTCACTCTACACTGCAAGTCCCGGCTGATCCGGTAGCTGAAACAATGATCTCTAGGCACCCTTTGCGCTGCCCTTGCGCAGTCACTGCGTTGGCCTGCGTCAATGCCTCTAGGATACTGCGTCACCTCCTTTATCAATTCGTTCAACTCTCAGGAGCTTCGATTCCAGCCCTCCCCGCTCAGAACTTCAATCTCCTAGCTTGAACTCGGAGCTTTGCTTAGAAGGCACTGCGCTGCTTTGCGTGTGGTCTTCGTGGCTTTATGTCACCCTCATTGGGCACTGCGCTGCCTCCTCTCCGTATCTCTTTGCCTCTCTGATTAGAAACTCTCTATCAAAGTTTTCCTCTTAGCACTGCTCACTTCAGAAAATTCAATCTCTTGATCCTCTCGGTGTATTTTTCCAAATGACCCTCAAGCCTTTCTTATAGTCTTCTTGTTGAAACTTCAATGGCCGAGATTAAATCTCCAATCAATGACTAAGATTATCTTTTGACTCGATGTGCCTTTTCTAGAACATTCATACCCATATTCTATTAATTCACTTTAATTATTTTATTTTCCTAAGTTTAGACTTAGGGTCCTTTTAAAAGAATTATTTTTTTCAATAAAATACAATCTCGGCGGAATTTCCCAAAACGATTTCTGGGTTCTCTGGAATACACGTGTCTAAGCCTCTTTGCAATTTTTTGAGACTTAGAGCACATCTGATGCTACTAGAAATCAACATCATGGTTAGAGGGCTTATGCTCATTCTAGTGCTCTATGTTGACAATCGTATATTGTAGATGAATGTCTTTTGGATTAATCACATCATTAGGATTTGATCGACGTTTCGAACCATCTAATGTGGTTCATCCTCAGGACAGGGTGAACCAAATTAGATGGTTTGAAACATTGACCAAATCCTAATGATGTGATTAATCTGAAATACATTCATCTACATTATGGATCACAAAATTCTTAGATTAAACCATCTTATATTGATTGGAGTAGACAACTTGATCCAGGATTGCAAGGTAGATCTTGCAAGAGAGTTTAAGTTGAAGGATATGGGGCTTATGCTCTATTTCTTTGGGTTGGAGGTATGGCAGGGTGATGTGGAAATCTTCTTGGGGCTAGGGAAGTACACTACATAGATTCTTAGGAGATTTTGTATCCAAGATTGCAGGTCCATGACCACGCCTCTAATCACAAATTGGAGGAAGGTGGACGTTAGTAGAGCAGAGCAATTAGATGCTACATTGTACAAGCAACTCATCGGGTCATTAATATACTTACTCAACAAATGACTTGACATATGTTTTGTAGTGAACTAGTTGAGCCAGTTCATGATGGATCCTACTATAGTTCACTGGGTTGCTGCAAAGCATGTTTTGAGGTATCTCAGAGGTAAGAATATGGATTAAGGTACAAAAGGGTTGATGGAATGAGGCTTGAGGGCTTTACAAATGCAGATTGGGAAGGGATCTACATAGATCGAAAGAGTACTTCAGGTTGTGTCTTCAACATTGGGTCTGTAGCTATTTCCTGGTCGAGCAGAAAGCAGAGATTAGTTGTACTCAGTTCAATAGAGGCCGATTACATGGCTACCAGTTTGGCAGTGTGTGAAGCTATCTAGATGAGGAAGTTTCTTGTGGGACTTTTTAGGCAGAGGATGGAGCCCACTGTGATCCACTATGACAATCAGAATTACATTATTCTCTCTGAGAATCCAGTGTTTCATGATCGGTCCAAGCATATTGAGATTAGGTATCTGTTGATAGGTGGTTGAAATTTCTCTCAACCCAAGCAACACAAGGATATACCCCGATCTTTGTCGAAAAATTTGGCATGAAAATTCGTGGTTTCTTGTCTCCTAGCCAACTTTGTTAGATTCTCCTTGAAGAGATGTTTATGTTGATATGTGGTACGCCTCGTGGTTCCTCTTGGTTTGAGATAAAATTGAAGTTGAAGTTGAAGACCCAGTTTTGTGGGCTAAAACCCCAGGGGGTAGTGACATGACACCTTATTCACCTAAGGTTGTCAGTATATGACAATGATCCTCGCTGCAATCTCATTGTGTATAAGTTGAATAATTTCAAGAACCAAAGACAATAAACCAATCACTTACTTCACAACCTTGGTAGGACCATATGCACTAAGCCAATCATTGATCTCAAATCTCTAGTGGAATTCAAAATATTTCTAAGAAAGGTCCTTAACACAATATTAAATAGGGGTCTTGATATATCTTTGTTGGTTATTACTAATTAGGCATGTTAAACACCAACATAAGGTTGTTGACACATCCTTGTTGATTAAGAAAATATTTTAATGACATTTTATTAGACAATTAGGTTCCAATTTTATTGAGGATGCCCAACGTTCATTATTGAAACCCTCTCTAATATTCAACGTATAGCTCATGGAGCCCTTCCTAAAATCTCCTAACGTCCATCCATCGAACTATAAAAGAGAGGTTTATGCCTTCTCCCCATTAGAGAACTTGAACGAAATTCTCAAGAAGCTCGCTCTGAAATTTTCGCTATCCCTGGGCTATTAACACAATAATTCTGTGAGGATTGGTTTTGTTTTGGGAGAATTGTCTTATTGCAAAACATTTGTCTCATACCTGATGAACGAAGATTTGATCCTTTCATCCATCAACAATATGAAAATTTCTTTTTTGAGACTTCGACTCCTGTGGAAATAACAGATAGGGTTCAGATTTTGTTTAGAATTGTTGTTGTGGTGATTCGTTGCAGGCAGGAACATAACGAACATCTTAAATTTACAATTTATGCATTAAAATCCATGCCCTAAACATCAACCTTGTGCACAGATTCAAAGGTCTGATCCAAGGCCCGAAATTGACTTATCTACCGTAGATAGGACACATAAAAAACTCCAGAACCATATCGGATCTTTTGTTTTGGCTCATCGCATTATCATTTCTGCAAGGATCGAGCCCTAGTCTATTGCACACATATGAGGATAATGTTAAATATCTTTGTATTGTAAAGGCTAAAGAAAGGTTATATGTCCATCATTAGTTTCTTATATGGCAAATTCAAAACCAAGATTTGCAAATGAGGGTGGATCATAGATGTGTATGTGATACACTGCGAGAATTCTTAAATCAACAAGTAAACACTACCATCAATCTGACAAGTTTGAAGTTTCAGTGCAATAGATATCACACCAGGTATAAGACACTCTCAATGTAAAATCTACAACACTTGTGGTAACAACAAAAAGAGGACAAAAGATAAGGTGCCTGCCTTTGAGTTTTCAATTCATTATCTAGCACAACATGTGATCCGAGAGCTACAGTGATTATTTACTCAAAATATACAGTGGCAAAAAGGTGAGTATTGAGTGTAAATATTATTTTGTTGTTTTGTTTTGTAGTTTTGGCTGGTTTGTTAGCTTACTCTAGGGCTAGTTTCTAGGCTTATTTTAAGTCTGGTCTTTTGGTCAGTTTTAGGACTGGTTATAGTCTGGTTAGGGTTATAGCTTTTGATAGGTCTGTTAGGAATATATATATGTCATTGGTGTCAAACAGTAGTGTATAGCAAGAAAGGTGACACTTCATCACATCAAGGCAACCCAGGTTTGTTATTGTATTCATTGCAGAGTTATTACAGTCATTATTGTTATTATTAAACTGAATTATTACGGTCATTATTGTTATTATTAAACTGACTTGTGCTTGCAGGCAAAGGTAAGTAATTAAGGTTGGGATTTATTTCGAATTTTTCTTTTGGGTTGGGATGTATGGGCATCTTCTCTTGCAGGATTGACCATTACACTGAAGGCAAGAACAATGCTGGAACTCATTGAAGAATGAGCAACAAAGTACTGATGAAGAATTCAAGACGTGAAAGGACAAGAAGGCAGTGACAAAGAAGCAACATTTGGGTCTGTCTAAGTGTCATTTGTAAATATTGTATATCATTGTAATTGGGCTATTGTTCCTAATTTGGAAGCCCAAAGTTGCCTAGAGTTGAATAAGGCAAAAGAGTCTTGCGATGGGACTATTAGTCAGTTGAGTAAAGGGCATAGGCTCTAGCAGTATTGCTCAAGAAATTCATTGAAAAACCTTTTTGTAACGTGGATCATTATCCCTGGTATGGGAGTCCACATTTTATTTTAATTTTTGTCTTTATAGGGTGTTAGGGTGGTGCTAGGCAGGTGGATGAAGTCATCTACAGGTAGGGGCTTGTAAATTTTTCAGAGTGGTGCTAGCGTGAGTTGTGGTTCACTTGGGTGTTGGGGCATCCAGTCAGCTCACTGCTGATAAAACTAGGGCGTTGGGGTGTCCTTCCAGTGGAAGCTAGAGAAGAATGTTTTTCTAGAGTTCTAGGAAGTTGTAGCTTTCTTGTCAGTTGGGGCTGAAGATTAAAATAACTTATTAAAGATTAAAATAACTTATTAGAAAAGCGTTCGATATTTTTTTGACCAGGAGGGGGTTTTCCACCTAAAAATATTGTGCCTACTGTGTCTATTTTGCATTGTTGTTTACTGATCTAACTAAACAATAATAATAATAATTGAAGTTTAACTAATTCTCTGGAAAAGATTAATAAAGTGCTAATTGTTAAGAAATACTGATTCACCCCCCCTCTTAGTATTTCCAATAGTATCATCATCTCTGGGATTGTGTGCAGAAAGGGATAGTGAAGCTAGTAGCTACCATACATTCCAATAGAGGAGCAGATAGTAGATATCTTGATCAACGCATTTGCAAGAGGCAGTTTTGTCTATTTCATAGATGAGTTGGGAGTTGTACAAAATCCCTTCCTCGCCAAGAGGGAGTGTTGAATATGTAGTGATGTAAGGTCTTCTGGCTTGTGCCTTAGCCAGTGAAGAGCACAAATTTGTCTTTCTCTAGCATGGACGCGAGTTCATGAGATAGACTTCAGTTTCGGTGAGTTTATTTCTAGTTTACTGGAATGGTCATCAAGATTGCATGCTAGAGTTGGAGCCTTCTTCTGTTTGACTACAGGATGGGGTGGCAGTTACATGTTCAGTTAGAACGAGTCAAGTCTTTAGTGTTGATTGGAGAGAGAACAAGTTGAACTCTCAGTTAACACACAATCACAAATAAAGACTAGGCCTCCTTGCGTGTTCAAATTCTATCTATAATAAAGAGATGGATGAAGGCACAAGATTGATCATTCTTATGAGATCAATTCTTTGCGTGTGGATTGCGTATTCTTGAGGAGCAAGTGCGCACAGTTTTAGGAGCTGATTTGCACTAGGAAATAGGGTCACAAGTGCGCTAAGAAATAGGAGCTTTGTGCGCTAGTAAATAGGAGCAAGTGTGCAAAGAAATAGGGGCTTAGGTGTTCAAGGATTGTGGAGCAGGGATTAGAGATTCTCAGGGCAAGTCAAGGCTATTCAGCAGGAGAGCAGTTGTGTTCTCAGAGACAGATTGCTGGCTGCAGTAGCAGCATGAACTGTAATAGATCCATTTGCTCAAGAACAATCAATAAAATACCATAACAAAGAAAGCAGGCTTTCCCTTTTGGGTTTCCTGGGTAAGAAAGCGTGTCAATTTGTGCGCATGTGTTTTTATCTCTGGTGTTTTTTCGCTGCTTATAAATTGTTAAGAAACTCTGTATCTTGGTGAAAGTAAATTTGGTTTCAGTTTTCAGTTGCCTTGTTTTCAGTAATTCATCTAAGTAGCTGCAGCCTGCAGAGTTTCAAGAGAAAACTAACATTCTGCTGAAAAGTTTGACTAGGAATTATATATACAGCCATTTAATTTGAACAGTATAGATAAATAATTTTCATTATTTTCTTGAGACTGATTGCGTTTTTTATGTTTCTGGGAACTTGCTTAATTGCTAAAATTGTAAAGCCAGCTTGTGAAATATATATCTGAAGTTGAATCTGTCTCGATTATCTTCCTGCATTGTTGTTAACCCAGATTTCTTAGAATGTGCTAGGCACTCCCTATTTTCCTACTTGTACTGACTTTACTTTTGGGTCCCATTGATCTTTCTTTGATAATGAGTGGACATTAGCATAATTTCATTTTATTTCAATTTTTGTTTCTATTTTGTACATGGCAATCCATTACCTTACTCCTGTTTTCCAATGATCCCCAATAATGGATAATCTCTGAATGTACCTGTTCACTAAGTGTTGCTAACATTCTTGGATCCTGATGGCTGGCAAGGAACCGGAACTTCCTGAATGGGGCTACTAAGATACACCATTGACCAGGTACTCAATGAATAGTGGCACTAGGTATCATATGAACAGTGTTATGAGATCTAACATATGGCATTTGAAATTACAAAAATAAAGTTCTTTATACGATGCCAAGGGTTTGCATACAAATTTCGAGCTGCCCTACCATTTTTCCTAATGTTCTATGATCTTTCTCGTTTAATTAATCGTTACATGCTTGGGGAAATTATTTTCCGTGGTCGTCATTCATCTTTTAACTTCATAAAAATGTTAAGAGGGTGGCATGCAATAATTGCATGCTTACTACACTGATATAATGCATATGATCCAGCATGCACTTTGCAAACAAGGAAAAAGCAAATGTGTATGGGTGGATGGTCCAGCACCTCTTTAAAGTTTAGTTATAGTGATAGTTAATAGATTCTGTGGTGCATCTGCAACCGATGAACCCGACTTCCCAAAATGCAGTACCTGCAGTCAGCAAGCCAAGAATAAAATTGTCACATTTACACCTGTCTGCACCCATCCATGCTTATATGCCCAAAAACCATGGTAACTATGATATGACTGTATTCATCTCAGAATGGATAAAAATACAAAATAGGGTTAGGGTTGCCACTAAATTTCCTTCGCTTTATGGGAAAAATGGAGTCACCTGACTTATTTTTATTTGCATTTATGAATATATTTGCTACCAACCTTCCTTGTCCATAATTTGTTCATTTATGTTTGCATTGTTTTTGCTGTAACCATAATAGGGTTGCCACTAAATTTCCTTCACTTTATGGGAAAAATGGAGTCACCTGACTTATTTTTATTTGCATTTATGAATATATTTGCTTACCAACCTTTCTTGTCCATAATTTGTTCATTTATGCTCTTTGCAATGTTTTTGCTGTAACCATAATCATTGTTTTACCTAGTGGTTGAACTCCGAAAGCCAATTTTGGAGCCCAATCCCTACTCAAAATTCACTTTCTGATGGATCCATTAATTTGCATTTCCACAAAACAGCATTTCAATGTATTCTGCCAAGTTAAGTCTGAGAAACTAAACTAGACCACATTTTGCACATGCAGCTTTCCCATTGTTAAAGAGGACCCTCGACCTCCTTTGAACAGACTGACCCTAAAAAGCTGCTTGTTGAAAATAGTAGCGAGAAAGGTCCTTCTTTGACTTGTGCCTTAGTAAAAGAGACCAAGAAGCAGTTTTCCTTAGCATGCACGTGTTCCTACAAGTTAGGACAAGATCCTAAAATTTAGGATGAATTCCAAAAAATTAGGGCGAGTTCCTATAAATTAGGACAGTTCATGAAGCAGTTTGACTGATATGCAGAAGTGGAAGGCTCAGTTTGTTGTCTTCTAGTGCAAGTTAATTTTGGGAAAAGAGAAACAAGTGAGCCTCAAGTTCTAAATTGAGGCAGGACGAGTTGCATGAGTTAGTTAACTCATCAATCACTAGTTTGAGTTCAAGTTCTAAATTGAGGCAGGACGAGTTGCATGAGTTAGTTAACTCATCAATCACTAGTTTAAGTTCTGTTCTAAATTGAGGCAGGACGAGTTGCATGAGTTAGTTAACTCATCAATCACTAGTTTGAGTTCCAAAAATAGAACTTGCCAGAATTAGCTAATCAAAGTGCTTATAAGGAGATTGAAAGGCACAATTGTATTCATTGTCTTGTGAGCACAAGTTGGTGAGACCAGGCAGTAGAGAACACAGATTTGTGTTTGTGTGTGTGAGCTTGTGAGAGGATCAGCATACCAAGAGAGGCTTGTGTGCAGTTTTATAGGAGAATTTCCTTGGGATTTGCGCAAGGAAATAGGGAAGCAAGGATCAGAGTCTTGCAGGTGTTACAACTTAGTACAAGCAGAGAACCAGATTGGTTTCTTTTGAAACAAGATTGTTTTTGTAAGAGATCTAGTGCTCATTCTTGTACCAATAAAATTCTCAATCAAGCAGAGGGTTTTCCCACTTCGGTTTCCTAGAAAAATTGTGTTTTGTTACTCTGTGACAGTGATTTATTCCGTTCTATTCTGCTACAAAATTAGTAGAGAAATTTTGTGTCTTGTGAATAGAAACTAGCTTTCAGAATTATTCATTAAGCAGTTGTAAAATTTCAAGGAAATTCTACATGGTATTGGAGCAGTGAACAAAATCTAGACCGGCACACGGAGAATGCAGTTGGAAGAAGACTGTCCTAATGTTTTTTTGGGCAGCAGTTTTTGTGACATCAGTGCATTCGATCAAAAGGAAGGAGCTACCTGAAGCAGCCACAGATCTCAAGTGAAGCCAAGCCAAGAAGAAGATAAGGACGAATTTTCTAGTTCTGTTTTTGTCTTAAGTTTTGCAAAATTAACTCTGGGAGACCTGTACAAAGATGTTCTGGGCATAGTTGTTTGAAGTGTGACAGTTCTGTGATCAAGCCGTAGAGTTTTTGTGTGAGAGAAAAGAAGGCCGTGACCTCTGTTATGGGCTAGAAGTAGAGGTTGGGAAAGGGACGAAGTTCTCTCCATGACAGTGCAGGGATTACGAGCTAGTTGGAGGAGTTAGCACACGGGTTTGGTGACTGGTTATCCACATATTTGGAGGTGGCCGCATGCCTGAAGCTGCCTTAGGTCCGAACTGTAATTTGGACGTGGATTACAGTCATGTATGCTCAGAACTGTGGTTATATCAGCTGAGGACAATGAGGTAATTAAGATGCTCTTTTATGTTGCTTGAATGCTAGGTGATGAGGGCTGTTTGATGAGTTTGAATAACAATGACCATAGCCCTAGTTCAGTGGATAAGTAGCAGACTTATCACTGATAAGAGGGCTGTGTATGTAAGCCTTAAGTACTATATAAGAAGGTTGTCTTACTGCTGTTAGAGGGCTGGTTCAAGAGCCCTAGTTAGGGCTGGTTATGTTCATACTAAACCAGGTTTGAAGACTGTTCAGAGTCTGGTATAGTCGCTATATTTCTGTGCTAAAGACTAGAGAGCTGAGACACTAGGAGGTAATATATATGCTGGTGGAGACTTGAGATAAGAGGCTGCAATACCTCATGATTGGACACGGATCTCTGTGTTATGTATGTTCCTAGAGAGGGCCGAATGTGCTTAGATTGTTGCACAATGATGCGATCTGGAAGAACAGTAGGAAGGGCTGGTATGGTGTGGACAGCGAGGGACTGATCTGTGAAAATTTCTGAATCTAACAAACAGAAATCCTACTGCAGTTAACTGATTTGCATTTCCTACTTGTGTTCTTCAATTAACAAGTTTATTTACAAAATTATTCAGTAAATATTAATGCAAATACACTGCAGTCTACACAAATATACAAATCAAGTACTGAAAAATAAATGAGACAATCACACAAAGGACACACTTATTTTTGAACTAAGGTCCCCGGAAAAAACCCAATGCCGGAAAACTGGTGCAGCAGATCTGAGGGTTTTTATCATTAAGCAGCAGTTTTCTGAGTACAACTAGGGTGCCAAATCTGGCTCACCCAACAGACAAAATCCCGACAGACAGATAAAATAGTGGGTTTTACCTCACACTGCAAGTCCCGACTGCTCCGGATCTAAACTGGCGAAACCTCAGCTCCCTCTGCACTGCCTCTGCGTAGTAGATGCGTAGGCCTATGTGGGGATGGCTGATGACTACGTCACCTCTTCTCTGAATCTATCTGCCTCTCGGAAAATTGAGTTTCAGCCCTCTCGGCTCAGAAACCCTGATCTCCAGCGAAATTCGGACTATCCCTTGGAACCCTACGTAGTCCCTGCGTGGGCCTGCGTCACCTCTCCTGGTGGCTGTGCTGCTTCCTCTGCTCTGTCTGCTGCCTCTTTGCTATGTACTCTTGGTCCTCCAACCAATAACTGCTTCTACCCCTCACTGCTGCTGAATTACTCATATCTTATCTTCGTCCAAGCACTGCTCCGTCAGAAGAATTCGATCTCCATAATCACTCACCGTGTGTGTGTTCTCCAACTGACCCTCAAGCCTTCCTTGATACCTTTCCTGTTGAGAAATCAATGACCATGATCTAATCCTTAATCAACGGCTAAGATTAAAATAGACTTGATCCTCGTCTCTTGGGAAGCTTCTCACCCACATTTATATTAATTCACTTTAATTATTTTAATTCCCTAAGTTTTAACTTAGGCTCAAAATAATTAATTATTTTAATAACATTCACTGCCAGTGGAATTTCTCCAAATGATTTCTGGGTCTTGGAGATCTCATGTGTTCTAGCCCCTCCACAAAATTTCGAAGCTAGAGCACATCTGATGCCTACCCAAAAATCAACACTCCCTCTTAGCGAGGAATGTGCTCTAGCAATACTTCTCACCAGAAGCATCACCCTAATCCATGACATTGGTCCTCTGCTCCGCTGATGCTCGACCTACTGCCCCTCATCTACTGCGCTGTTGCAATCTGTACTGCTGCCCATGACTCTGCCATTGTCACTGCTGCATTTGTACAACAACTCCCTCTCAAAATGCTGCATCATGCTGCCCATAACACTGCCATTGCTAACTGCTGCACTGCAACTCAGTTGTTGTGAGTTAAGCAATTGAAACACATCCCAAATCCTGACTTACTAGTCATTCTGGATGCACCTTGATGTTGAAGCTTTCTCTGCTGCTAATCTGCGCTGACCCTCTAATGCTACTATGCTGTTGCTGCTCTGCGCTGCACCACTGTGCACTGTGCTGCTGCTGCTTCTGCTCTGCTGCTTCAGACTTTGGTGCTCTAGCTCTGCCACTGTCGCTCTATCATCCCTCGCACCGACTCTTGTCATTCTGCTACTATCATTAAGGGCTCCCATAGCCGCATGTGATCCAAGAGTTTAGGCAAATCAAGTATCCTGCCCCTTTCTCTCTAGAGCTTATACTCCTCCTGGGTATAGTGCCCCTTTCAAGCCTAGTCCTTGGTTGGGACCCTTCCTATCTTTGCAACTCCCACTAGAAAACTCACACTTCCTCTGGTAACTGCTTCCGACAACTAGAAGTCGATATGCTACCCAGATCCCTGCAGAGCTGCAAATATGTGGAAACTCAAAACTGGAGAATTAAATGATCCTGCCATAATGTCAAATGCCTCCTCTCTCCTCTGCGCAACTGCTGACTGGCTCTATGCACTCCCTGTTGGAGTAAGTAGATCCGCTCCGGACTATTGCTGCTCTCCAGTGAGAAATCGAATTCCTTGAGTGGAATTCTCTGAGGGAAATATTCCCCCAGTGTCATGCAACCCATTGGCTGCCATCTCTGTCGAACAAGTTCCTTTCTCCCTCTTTCGTTGCTGCCCCAACGAAACTCGAATCTTTATTTGGTGCTAGAAATCCTCTAAGGAACAAGCTCCCTCTGAATCTCGATTTCCTTCACGGAAATCCTTCTGCCAACAAATGTCGAAGCACCACTCTTTGATCTCTCTTTGTTGCTGCTCAGCACTGGATCTAGACTTCTTGGCAAGAAATCTTCTGAGGATCTGAATCCCTCTACTTTGCTTCTGCCCCGTTAGACACTGTTCTGCACCAACAGAGTCAACGTCCCACCAACAACTCCAGATAAAAACTATACTGCACCTCTAGCCATGGCAACCGGAAAAAAATGAGACTCAATAGCCTCTGCGCTGGCCCAACAAACACTACGCTGCTCAGAAACCCTGATCTCCAGCAAAATTCGGACTATCAATTGGAACCACTGCGCAATCCCTGTGTGGGCCTGCATCACCCCTTTTGGGGACTGCGTCACCTCTCCCTGTTGCTGCGCTGCTTCCTCCACTGTCTCTGCTGCCTCTCTGCTATGTACTCTTGGTCCTCCGACCAATAACTACTTCTGCCCTTCACTGCTGCTGAATCACTCAGATCTTATCTTCGTTTGAGCACTGCTCCGTCAGAAGAATTCGATCTCCAAATTCACTCGATGTGTGTGTGTTCTCTAATTGACCCTCAAGCAGTCCTTTATACTTTTCCTGTTGAGAAATCAACAACTGTGATCTAATCCTTAATCAATCACTAAGATTAAAATAGATTTGATCCTCGTCACTTAGAAGCTTCTCACCCACATTTATATTAATTCACTTTAGTTATTTTAATTCCCTAAGTTTTAACTTAGGCTCCATTAAAAATAATTAATTATTTAAATAACATTCACTCTGAGTGGAATTTCTCCAAGCAATTTCTGGGTCTTGGAGATCTCATTGGTTATAGTCCCTCCACAAAATTTCGGAGCTAGAGCACGTCTGATGCTACCAAAAATCAACATGATCTAGCACAATCAGTGTGTTGGAAGTAACAACAAATAGGTCTGTTCATAGGGGTGTTTGAACATTAGTATTGTGGGCCCCAGTTTAGAGGTTTGAAGGATCAAATTTGTGATTAAAGGGTTGGTTGATTTAGGCCCTAGGATCAACATTCTGAAGTGAATAGAAGATGGACAAGTGGGCAGATCTTGAAGGCCTATGACAGTGATCTTGGAGTAGCTAAGACATTGTGTGAAGGTAGCAGAGTACTGTTCACAAGCGAAGTTGTGAATAGTGTTTCTCATGGGCGAGTATGCGGTGGGTAGATGTACTTATCTGTTGTGAAAAGCCAACCTTGTTGAAGGCCTCAAGTACAGTGTTCATGGAAGTAGTCATGGGTTGTTAGGATGTACATTCAAATGGCAGCCATAGTTCAGTTGATGAAAGGAGCGATATGGTTGAGGGCAGTTCCAGAATCCCCTAAGAGTAGTGATGATGGAGCAACCATAACAGTGCCAGTGAGTAGTTCGTTGAAGACCCTAAGAGCTAATGATCTTGGAGGAGTAAGAGAGCAGCTAGTGGGTAGATTTGTTTGAGACAGGTACAACCTTGAGCAGCAAGGCAGGGAGAGCTCAGAGTAGAGCAGCGGTGGTTGAACGGGAGTAGGATAGAGCTCTCAAGGTGGAGCCTCAACAAGTATCTCAGTTTGAATATAAGCTAGTTGGCAATCGGGACGACTAACACGATGATGAGGAGCAGAGCCTAGGGCGAGTGGAGGGAGTCACTTAGTCGGTGACTTCCTGTATAGAGAGAGTTCGAGCCAAGTGGGCAGAGGATTTGGTAAGGGAGATCAGAAGAGACTTGAATCTTCTAGTATCACTTCGAGCTAGAGGAAGCAACCATAGAGGTACATAGGGTACATGGCACTTATCACTAAAGTGGTGGACTCGCAAAACATGGTGGGAAAGAACAAGTATTTAAATCGAGATCCACAGAAGAATGTAGGGAAGTCTTCTAGTTTAGAGGGAGCAACTCCAACAACAAAGAACGTGGTAGTGTTGGAGACAGATCCAGGTGGACGAGGTTCTCTCAGAAGCACCTTCCTCACTAAGAGGGAGTGTTGAAAATAGTAGCGAGAAAGGTGCTTCTTTGACTTGTGCCTTAGACAAAGAGACCAAGAAGCAATTTTCCTTAGTGTGCACGAGTTTTTAAAAGTTAGGATGAGTTCTTGAAATTTAGGATGAATTTCTAAAAATTAGTGCGAGTTCCTATAAATTAGGACAGTTCTTGAAGTAGTTTGATTGATATGCAGAAGTGGAAGGCTCAATTTGTTGTCTTCTAGTGCGAGTTATTTTTGGGAAAAGACAAATGAGTGAGCCTCAAGTTCTAAATTGAGGCGGGACGAGTGGCATGAGTTAGTTAACTCATCAATCACTAGTTTGAGTTCCAAAAATAGAACTTGCCAGAATTAGCGAATTCGAAGTGCTTATAAGGAGATCAAAAGGCAAAATTGTATTCATTGTCTTGTGAGCACGAGTTGGTGAGACAAGGCAGTAGAGAACACACATTTGTGTTTGTGTGTGTGAGCTTGTGAGAGGATCAACGTACCAAGAGAAGTTCGTGCATAGATTTATAGGATAATTTCCTTGGGATTTGCAGAAGGAAATAGTGAAGCAGGGATCAGAGTCTTGCAGGTGTTTCACCTTAGTACAAGCAAAGAAAACTAGGTTGGTTTCTATTGAAACAAAATTGTTTTTGTAAGAGATCTATTGCTCATTCTTCTACCAATAAAATTCTCAATCAAGCAGAGGGTTTTCCTAGTTGGGTTTCCTAGGAAAATTGTGTTTTGCTACTGTGTGACTGTGATTTATTTATGTTCTATTCCGCTGCAAAATCAGTAGAGAAATTTTGTATCCTGTGAATTGAAACTAGTCTTTAGAATTATTCATTAAGCAATTGCAAAATTCAAGGAAATTCTACATGGTATCAGAGCAATGAACAAAATCTAGACCAACACATGGAGAATGCAATTGGAAGAAGACCGTCCTAAAGATTTTTTTGGGCAGCAGTTTGTGTGACATCAGTGCATTCGATCAAAAGGAAGGAGCTACCTGAAGTAGCCACAGATCTCAAGTGAAGCCAAGCCAAGAAGAAGATAAGGATGGATTTTCTAGTTCTGTTTTTGTCTTAAGTTCTGGCAGATTGACTCTAGGATACCTGTGCGAAGATGTTTTGGGCATAGTTGTTTGAAGTGTGACAGTTCTATGATCAGGCCGTAGAGTTTTTGTGTGAGGGCAAAGAAGGCCGCAACCTTTGTTCTGGGCTAGAAGTAGAGGTTGGGAAAGGGCAGAAGTTCTCTCCATGACAATGTAGGGATTACAGGCTAGTTGAAGGAGTTAGCTCACAGGTTTGGTTACTGGTTATCCACAAATTTGGAGGTGGCCACAGGCTTGAACCTTCCTCAGATACGAACTGTAACTTGTACATGGATTACAATCATGTATGCTAAGAACTGCGGTTATATTAGCTGAGGACAAAGAGGTAAGTAAGGTGCTCTTCTATGTTGATTGAATGCTAGGTGATTAGGTTTGTTTGATGAGTTTGAACAACAGTGACCATAGCCCTAGTTCAGTGGATAAATAGTGTTGAAATTTGGTTACCAGAGGACAGGTGGTTCCCTAAGGCTTTGATCTTTGGCCTAGGGAAAAGTGTCCAAAAGAATTTAATTTTTCTCCTAAAGTGGCTATATAAAGTGAAAAAGTTACTAAAATCTAATTTAAAAGTGACTTTAAGTGAAAAAGTTACTAAAGTCTAATTTTAAAGTGACTTTAATAAAGTTAATATAAAATTAGAAAGGAAAAGTGACTTTGGAAATAAATGACTAAGTGGGTCTTTATTAAAGTGGGGTGAATTAAAAAATAGAAAGTGAGATTTAAAAGAGCATTTAATCTCAGCCCTAGATCTAAAGCTATTTCAGCCATTGGATTTGAAGATAACCCAAAAGTCACTTAGAGTTCTATTAAAGGAGGAAAATGAGAGAAAATGTCATTCATTCATTAATTCTTTCATGCGCAGATTGAGAAAAGGAGAAGGAGAAAGCTAAAGAGAATTTTCTGAGTAGTGAGAAGGAGGGCAGCAACACTAACTTTCAGCAAATCCGTACATCAGGGCAGAGCACGAAGTTTGAGGCAAGTGGGCACAAATTTCGAGGAGAGAAAACTGCAGATTTCGAGGGAGGCTGTACAGCCATTTCGGCATTGTTTTCGAGGTTGTTCGTACAGTTTTGAAGGCTGTAATTTTTGCTGTAATTTTTTTGTTTTGTGGGCACAGAAATCGAGGTGGAGTTTGGCACGGTTTTCGAGACAAGTTCTGTTTCGAAGTTGCTGTAATTTTTTTGCTGTGTAAATTTCTGCATCACTGTAAAAGCAATATTTAGAAAATAAATAGAAGCTTTCGAACTGGTTTTCCCCAAGAGTTGTGGGGGGTTTTTCCAGGGTCATGTTCACCAAAAATCACTGTGTTAAAATGTTTTGTGGTTGTTTTAGTTTGCTAATTTTTATTTCTGCAATTTCTAGCACTGTGAAAATTTTCCAGAATTTGTGTTTTCAGAAAATATTTATTTTCCAGCTTGTTGAATGTAAGACTATGGGAAAGGGCATTTAACTATTTGGAGAAATAAGGTGAAACTGAAAACCGGGGTGGGAAAATAGAAATTTCTACATGGTATCAGAGGCTTGGGTACTGAAAGTGCAGCTTGGGACAGCGAAGAGAAAAATTACAGGTTGCTGATTTTTCACTCGAAAAATTCCAGCAAGCTGATTTTTCACACAAAATTTTTATCTTTACTACAGCAGTGCTATTTTCAGTTTTTAGGACAACAAGGATGTCATTGGGATTGAGGGTGGAAGATAGGTTGGATGGGCATAGTAATTACAACGTTTGGAGAGAAAGAATGCAGAGCATCTTTGAGGAGGGAGAAGTCTGGGATATCATGGTTCATACCCAACAACAACCTGTTAATGTGCCCACTGATGCTGTTCTGTTGGTAGCATTTAATAAAAATAATAACAAGGGAAAAAGGCTGATTCTGGATGGTATTAAAGACCATGTGATTCCTCATGTGAGAGGAAAGAGACATGCTCATGAGATGTGGTCTACCTTGACCAATCTCTACCAGAGTACCAATGAGAACATAAAGATGGTCCTAAGGGAGAAGCTGAAGACCATTAAGATGGGGAAGAATGATCGTGCAACTGGTTATCTCACAAAGATGACTAGTGTGAGAGATGCATTGGCAGCAGTTGGAGAGGTCATTCCAAACACTCAGTTGGTGCTGATTGCAGTGAATGGCCTTCCTACTTCATGGCTGAATTTTGTTGATGGGGTTTGTGCACGTGAGACCCTTCCCACATGGGAGAGGTTTTGGGATGATTGCATTCAGACAAAGATCAGGAAGAGCCAGCTTGGCGCAGCCAAGCCAGTTGAGCAGGATGAGGATGTAGCATTGTTGGCTGGAGGCAAGAGAGGCAAAGGCAAGAAGCATGCTTCCACAAGTGGTGGTGGGGGCAAAGACAAAGGTAAAGGTAAACAGGAGAACACACAGAAGGACTACTCCAAAGTGAAGTGTTGGAGTTGTCAGAAGATGGGACACTATGCAGTTGTGTGGCCAGAGAAGAAGAAGAAGGGGAAGAACCAGACCATGGCAGCATCACCAGATATTGAGGACTTTTTAGATAGATTTGACCGAGAGTTTGGGTACAGTTCTTGTGAGTCCACTAGTGCAGGATCACCTGCCACGGAGGTTCAGAGGGAGTGTGCATTTCCCTCGACTAGCGGAGCATCTTCGGGTATCTGGTATGTGGACAATGAGGCTTCACGTTATATGACAGGAGTTCGTGAGTACTTCTCAGAGCTTTCAGAGAGTGGCACTGATATAGAGGTAGTACTCGGTGATGACAGTGTTTTTAGAGCAGTCGGTGTGGGGACACTGACATTTGATAGGGAACCCAAACCTCCCTTGAAGGTGTTAGATGTTTTATATGTGCTAGGGATAAGGAAGAACCTCATATCCGTCTCAGCATTGGTGGACAGAGGGTATGAGATATTGTTCAGGAGAGGACAGGTGCTAATATATCCCAGGGGTACTCCAGCTGAGTCGGCTAGAGTGATAGGTGTACAGCATGCAAAGGTGTACAAGTTTGCATTTCAGCCCCTTATGGCATTGAGCAGTCGCACCGACGACAGAGCTAGCAGTTCTGAGCTGTGTGAGATTTGGCATCGCAAGATGGGGCGCATGTATCATGGAGCCATGAGGACATTGCGGGAGATCACTACAGGTGTGCCAGATTTCAGTACTGATCACATTGATACATGCAGAGGATTTGCGATGGGCAAGTTTGCCAAATCCCCTTTTCCTAGCAGTGACAGCAGAGCGACTGGGATACTTGATTTGATTCATTCCGATGTGAGCGGTCGGATGTCTCATGTTTCCTTGAGTGGATATGAGTATTATGTGTTATTCATTGATGATCACTCTAGGAGGACTTGGATTTATTTCTTGAAGACCAAGAGTGAGGTCTTCAAGCGGTTTCAGGAGTTTAGAGCTCTTGTGGAGACACAGACAGGTTGGAAGATTAAGTCCCTGAGGTCGGACAATGGAGGTGAGTACACCCTTGGAGAGTTTGTTGAATATTGTGCGGAGGCAGGCATTAGGAGGGAGTTCACAGTTCCTTACAACCCCCAGTAGAACGGGGTTACGGAGAGGAATAACAGATCCGTCATTGGGGCTGCCAAAGCCATGTTACATGATCAGGGGTTACCTTTGTTTTTGTGGGCAGAGGCCTGCAATATTGCTGTATACTTGCAGAACAGGAGTTCGCATCGTGCCTTGGGGCATGTGACTCCAGAGGAGGCTTTTTCTTGGAAGAAGCTTGATGTTGGTCACTTTTGTATCTTTGGGTGTATTGCATACTCCTACGTACCCAAGGAGAAGAGGACCAAGCTAGAGCCCACCGCAGAGAAGGGTATTTTTGTGGGCTATAGTGAGACCTCGAAAGCCTTTCAGGTCTATATTCCTGCTTTGAGGAAAGTTGTTATCAGGCGGGATGTGAGATTTGAGGAGGACCGGGCTTTCAGGAGGTCACGGGAGTTAGAGTATCTGGATTAGCCAGACCCTCAGCAGCAGTTGAGTCAGTCACAGAGATCTAGTGGGCAGGGATCAGGAGGGTCTGGAGGTACATCTATGATGATGTCTGGTCAGTCAGTGAGCAGTGGCTCGCAGAGTCAGAGGGGTGGTGCTTCGTGTAGCATGCAGAGCGGTCCACAGAGCAGTTCACTAGGGAGTCCACTGATGGACAGTTCACATGGTACTTCAACGTCTACAAGTTCAGGTTCAGGCAGGAGGACAATAGATAGACAGTCAGGAGTTCAGACTTCTGATGAGGAGGAGGAGTTTCATTTTCCAATGGGAGAGGTGTGCTCAGGGAAGAGGAAGCCCAAGTGGCTTCAGGATACCTTGAGAGAGGCCACATCTGTTGCTGTGCCTAAGAGGCCGGTCAGAGAGAGCAGACCACCTGAGAGGTTTTGTAGCTATATGGAAATGGTTGCCAACATCATTGACTCTGAGCGTTCTAGCTATGAGGAGGCAACTAGCCAAGAGGTCTGGAGAGAGGCCATGCAGGTGGAGTATTCTTCTATCATGAAGAATGATGTTTGGGAGGTGGTGCCGAGGGCTGAGGGCAAATCCGTGGTGACTTCCAGATGGCTTTACAAGGTAAAGCATGTTGCAGATGGCAACATTGAGAAATTCAAAGCGAGGTTTGTGGCTAGAGGGTTCTCCCAGGTAGAGGGAGTAGATTATGAGGAGACCTTTGCTCCCGTGGCTCGATATACTTCGATTCGCTCCATCATATCGATAGCAACAGAGATGGGTTGGAAGATCCACCAGATGGATGTGAAGACCACATTTCTCAATGGCTTCATACAGGAGGAGGTGTACATTGAGCAGCCACAGGGCTTTGAGGTGCATGGGAAGGAGTCCCATGTGTGCAGATTGAAGAAGGCCCTTTATGGCTTGAAGCAAGCTCCCAGAGCTTGGTACTCCAGGATAGATACATACTTGCAGGAGATGGGTTTCACAAAGAGTGAGGCAGATCCGAACTTATACTTCATTGTGATAGGTGAGGAGCCTCTCATTCTGGTGCTGTATGTGGATGACTTGGTCATTATGGGTGCAGAGAGACTCATAGAGCACTGCAAGAGAGATCTTGCGGCGGAGTTTGAGATGAAGGACATTGGCTTGATGCATTACTTTTTGGGTTTGGAGGTGTGGCAGGAGGAGGGGCATTTCTTCCTGGGATAGGGGAAGTATATTGTGGACATCCTTGGCAGATTCCACATGGAGGATTGTAGACCCATGTCGACACCGATGATCACCAACTAGAAGAAGCTTCATGCTTCAGATTCCGAGTTGGTGGATCCCACATTGTACAGACAACTGATTGGTTCCTTGATGTATTTGGTCAACACCAGACCAGATATATGTTTTGCAGTCAACACGATAAGTCAGTTTATGTGTGAGCCTAGGAAGGTTCACTGGATTGCTGCAAAACACATTTTGCGATACTTGTAGGGGACAGTGGAGTATAGTCTGGATTATAGACAGGGGGATGGAGTGAGATTGGCAGGTTACATTGATTCTGATTGGGCAGGTTGTGCTTCTGATAGGAAGAGCACTTCAGGGTGCTGTTTTGGGTTGGGTTCGGCAGTGGTGTCGTGGTTCAGACGGACGCAGCAGTCAGTAGCATTGAGTTCAGCAGAAGTAGAGTATATGGCAGCCAGTCTAGCTAGTTGTGAGGCCATCTGGCTTTGCAAGATGTTGTTTGGCTTATTTGGTCAACCGTTGAGACTTTCAGTGATTTACTGTGATAATCAGAGTTGCATTAAACTCACGGAGAATCCAGTATTTTATGATTGTTCAAAGCATATCGACATCAGATATCACTTCATCAGAGACTATGTGCAGAAGGGAGCTGTGAAGCTCGAATATATTCCCACTGATGAGCAAGTTGCAGATATTTTTACCAAAGCCTTACCACGGGGCAAGCATGTCTACTTCAGAGATAAGATGGGTGTGGTGAGGAACACCTTCCTCGGTAAGAGGGAGTGTTGAAATTTGGTTATCGGAGGACAGGTGGTTCCCTAAGGCTTTGATCTTTGGCTTAGGGAAAAATGTCCAAAATAATTTAATTTTTCTCCTAAAGTGACTTTATAAAGTGAAAAAGTTCCTAAAATCTAATTTATAAGTGACTTTAAGTGAAAAAGTTACTAAAGTCTAATTTTAAAGTGACTTTAATAAAGTTAATGTAAAATTAGAAAGGAAAAGTGACTTTGGAAATAAATGACTAAGTGGGTCTTTATTAAAGTGGAGTGAATTAAAAAATAGAAAGTGAGATTTAAAAGAGCATTGAATCTTAGCCCTAGATCTAAAGCTATTTCAACGATTGGATTTGGGGATAACCCAAAAGTCACTTAGAGTTCCATTAAAGGAGAGAAAAGGTCATTCATTCATTAATTCTTTCATGAGCAGATTGAGAGAAGGAGAAGGAGAAAGCTGAAGAGAATTTTCTGAGCAGTGAGAAGAAGGAGGGCATCAACACTAACTTTCAGCAAATCCGTATAGCAGGGCAGAGCACGAAGTTCGAGGCAAGTGGGCACGAATTTCGAGAGAAAACTGCGGATTTCAAGGGAGGCCGTACAACCATTTCGGCACTGTTTTCGAGGCTGTTCGTACAGTTTTGAAGGCTGTAATTTCTGCTGTAATTTTTCTGTTTTGTGGGCACGGAAACGAAGGTGGAGTTTGGCACAGTTTTCGAGATAAGTTCTGTTTCGAAGTTTCTGTAATTTTTTTTGCTATGTAAATTTCTGCATCACTGTAAAAACAATATTCAGAAAATAAAGAGAAGCTTTCGAACTGGTTTTCCCCAAGAGTTGTAGGGGGTTTTTCCAAGGTCATGTTGACCAAAAATCACTGTGTTAAAATGTTTTGTGTGGCTGTTTTAGTCTGCTGATTTTTATTTCTGCAATTTCCAGCATTGTGAAAATTTTCCAGAATTTGTGTTTTCAGAAAATATTTATTTTCTAGCTTGTTGAATGTAAGTGTTAAATTTGGACAACTAGGTCCAAACTCCATGCTGTAATGCTCAGATTAAGAAGCTAATATTTTTGTTGGAATCCTCTTTCAGAGAGGTGTAAAATCCATATATAATATGTCTTAATCCGATGAGCAGAAAATATATTTTGAATTTATTTTCCACATGTGCAAGGTCGGTCAGTTTTGTAATGTAGGCTCACATGCCCAACAAATGTGTCACACGCCCCAATGATGGATATAAATACAGGAAAAGTTGGAGAGCATTTTCATCATCAACACAACTCACATCTTCCTCTCTCATCAAATAGTACGAGCTACCTGAAGGACGAATTTCAGCCACACGTGTGAAGGACGAAGAGGACAGACCGTACGGCTGAGCTGAAGTACGACTTTCTGCTACTAGGGTTTTGCAGAAAGTTTGACCAGCGTTGACTTTGGTCAACGCATGGTCCAATCAACCTGAAAACTTGTGGAAGGTTCGATTTTTGAAGGCCGTACTACCTGGCACAAAAATCAAGGTCAAAGGGTTGACCGTTTTGCTGCTGCGTTGACTTTTAGCTTGTTGCCCCTGCGTTGACTTTTCCAGGACAACGTTGACTTTTGTAGAGTTGACTTGAGTTGACTCATCTACTGATTGGAGGGCTGTTGTGACACATGCTGGGCTGACTGACCAAAGGAGACTTTGCTGGTTGAAGCATCCTGTTGACCGCCGAAACGAACACACACATTTTTCCTGTTTCTGATTTGTCTTCTGTAAGATCTGCTTATATGTTCTATCTGCATTTTTGCTTAACTACTTGTATGATTGCTGTGAGAAAAGTGAAATTGCTCCTAGCATAGAACATCTACAAAACTTTACAGTAAGGCTATGGGAAAGGGCATTTAACTATTTGGAGAAATAAGGTGAAACTGAAAACCGGGGTGGGAAAATAGAAATTTCTACAAGTAGCAGACTTATCACAGATAAGAGGGCTGTGTATATGAGCCCTAAGTACAGTATAAGAAGATTGTTTTACTGTTGTTAGAGGGCTGGTTCAAGAGCCCTAGTTAGGGTTGGTTATGTTCATACTAACCCGAGTTTGTAGATTGTTCATAGTCTAGTATAGTTGTTGTATTTCTGTGCTAAAGACTAGAGAGACGAGATCCTAGGAGGTAATATATGTGCTGGTGTAGACCTGAGAGAAGAGGCCGCAATACCTCAGGATCAGACGTAGAGTTCTGTGGCATATATGTTCCTAAAGAGGGCCGAATATGCTTAGATTGTTGCAAAATGATTTGATTTGGAAGAACAGTAGGAAGGGCTGGTATGGCGTGAATAGTGAGGGACTGATCTAGCACAAGTAGTGTGCTGGAAGTAATAGTGAAGAAGTCTGTTCATAGGAGTGTTTGAACAATGGTATTGTGGGCCCCAGTTCAAAGGTTTGAAGGATCAAATATGTGATGAAAGGGTTGGTTGATTTAGACCCTATGATCAACATTTTGAAGTGAATAGAAGGTGGACAAGTGGGCAGTGTCTAGAAGGCCTTATGACAGTGATCTTGGAGCAGCTAAGACACTGTGTGAAGGTAGCAGAGTACTGTTCACAAACGAAGTTGTGAATAATGTTTCTCATGGGTGATTATGCGGTGGGTAGATGTACTTGTTGTGAGAATCCAACCTTGTTGAAGACCTCAAGTACAATGTTCATGGAAGGAGTCATGCACTGTTAGGAGGCAGATTCGAATGGGAGCCCTAGTTTCAATTGATGAAAGGAGCCATATGGTTGATAAGAGGGCAGTTCCAGAAGTCCCTAATAGCAGTGATGATGGAGCAGCCATATCAGTGCTAGTGTGCAGTTTTTTGAAGACCCTAAGAGCTAACGATCTTGGAGGAGCAGGAGAGCAACTAGTGGGCAGATTTGTTTGAGACAGGTACAACCTTGAGCAGTAAGGCAGGGAGAGCTTAGAGTAGAGAAGTGGTGGTTGAGCAAGAGCAAGATAGAGCTCTCAAGATGGAGCCTTAGCTAGTATCTTAGTTTGAGTCTAAGTTAGTTGGTAGTTGGGCTGACCAGCAAGATGATGAACAGAGCCCAGGGTGAGTGGAGGCAGCCACTCAGTCGGTGACTCCCAGTATAGGGAGAGTTCGAGCCAAGTGGGCAAAGGATTTGGTTAAGGGAGATCAAAAGAGAGTTGAATCTTCCAATATCACTTCCATCTAGATGAAGCAATCACCAAGGTACACAGGTACATCGCACTTATGACTGAAGTGGTGGACTTGTAGAACATGGTGTGAAAGAACAAGTCCTCAAATCAGGTTCTGCAGAAGAAAGCAGGGAAGTCTTCTAGTTCAAAGGGAGTAGTTGCAACAACAAAGAACGTGGTAGTGTTGGAGACGAACCCAGGTGGATGAGGTTCTTCCAGAAACACCTTTCTCGCTAAGAGGGAGTGTTGAAAATAGTAGCGAGAAAAGGTCCTTATTTGACTTGTGCCTTAGTCAAAGAGACTAAGAAGCAATTTTCTTTAGCATGCATGAGTTCCTAAAAGTTAGGACGAGTTCCTAAACTTTAGGATGAATTCCTTAAAATTAGGGCGAGTTCGTATAAATTAGGATAGCTCATGAAGCAGTTTGACTGATATGTAGAAGTGAAGGGCTCAGTTTGTTGTCTTCTAGTGCGAGTTATTTTGGGAAAAGACAAACGAGTGAGCCTCAAGTACTAAATTGAGGCAGAACGAGTTGCATGAGCTAGTTAACTCATCAATCACTAGTTTGAGTTCCAAAAATAGAACTTGCCAGAATTAGCTAATTCAGAGTGCTCATAAGGAGATTGAAAGGCACAATTGTATTCATTGTCTTGTGAGCACGAGTTGGTGACACAAGGCAGTAGAGAACATGGATTTGTGTTTGTGTGTGTGAGATTGTGAGAGAATCAGCGGTACTAAGAGAGGCTTGTGTGCAGATTTATAGGAGAATTTCTTTGGGATTTGCGCAAGGAAATGGGGAAGCAGGGATCAAAGTCTTGCAAGGATATCAGCTTAGTACAAGCAGAGAAAACCAGATTGGTTTCTATTGAAACAAGATTGTTTTTGTAAGAGATCTATTGCTCATTCTTTTATCAATAAAATTCTCAACCAAGCATAGGGTTTTCCTAGTTGCATTCCCTAGAATAATTGTGTTTTTCTACTCTGTGACTGATTTATTTCTGTTCTATTCCGCTGCAAAATTAGTAGAGAAATTCTGTTTCTTGTGAATAGAAACTAGTTTTCAGAATTATTCATTAAGCAGTTGCAGAATTTCAAGGAAATTCTACACTGCAGGCTCTTATTTTAATTTTTTTTGGGAGAAAATACTTGGGGCCACTTTGAACAGGCAAACATATTTATAGTTTCATTTGTTTTAAAAAAAAAGTTATTTAGCAGTTCTATAAAGATTAATTTTGTATGATGTTGACAATAATATGTGTGCTTTAAATGATTGGCAAGGTAACAGAATGGGTATCTGAGAAATTTGTATGCTGCTATTCTAATTTAATTTGTAGGAAAGTAATTTGTTCAAGTCAATCTGAAATATCGTTCACACCAAGCTCACCCATAATCTTTATGGGTGGTTCTTGCACACATTTTTGAAGTCAACGTAAATGTTAGAAGATAAAATGAACCTGCAGTTATTTCTTTGACACAATCAATGTACTATGAGATGTCGTGGAATCTAGCAGATGAACCATTCCTTCTGAATGAGCATTGGACATTAATGCATCAACGCCACGATTCATGGTTTTTATGAGATTTAAATGGTAATATAGCTGATTAAATTATGTTTGCAGAAGCCAGAAAATGATTTTGCTATATAGCTGAAACTAATTCATAACAAACTATTACATTCAAGATTTGTTCTAGTGGAAAATCATTGAAGGATGCATCCGCGAGAACAGAGTCAAGATGGCGACCCTTATTTCAGCTGCCATAGGCCCATTAATGCGGCCAGGCAGCTGATGCCCGTCGCACGATGATCTACACCTTTAATCCGATGGCGGGCATCAGCTGCCTGGCCGCATTAATGGGCCTATGGCAGCTGAAATAAGGCTCGCCCCCTTTTATTACCTACATTAAAAAAATTGTTCATTTTGTTTTTAACCTGCAGTAATGACTTGCAACATTGTTTTCCAACTCAAATAATGTTGAACCTTTGTTTTTTTAATCTACAGGTGAGATGTACATTTGTGGCATGTCAGAGGAAGTAGAAGTCCCAGATGATCCTCAGCAAGTTCTACCTAGAAAGGAATCTATAGAAATGCTTCAGAGGGTAGCTCATGCAGTATCAAGTCAATTGGCAAATGCAGAACTTCAAGCAGAACAGGCTTGCTTTTTGCCATGTTCTGATGATGGCAGGCCAGTTATTGGTAAAATACCTGATATAAATGGTGCATATGTAGCTACAGGTCACAGCTGTTGGGGCATACTCAATGCACCTGCTACTGGTGCATCTTTGGCAGAACTTATTATAGATGGTCATTCAAAAATTGTAGATTTGAAGCCCTTCGATCCTGCTAGGTTTAAGAAGGCAACTCGGAAGATTTCAATATTTTAGTACTACAAAAAACATCTTGTGCACCTTACCTTTCTTATGTCTATATTGATCAATCTCCAAAGAAACACATTGTATTATATGTAGCATTAGTAGTAAAGTAATTAAACCTCCTTGTTGCCTCAATAATTTAGCACCCTGTTCTAGGGTCTGTTTTACGATTTTCTATACTTGTTTATTGTGTTAAGTGTTTAGAGAAATCGGAGGAATCCATACCTTCTGACTTCAATGTTTATGTACCTCCTCTGTTGAAGTAGATGTCCAAGTTGATTGATGTTCGTGCCTTAAAATTTTGCCTTAAAACTGGTTATGAATGGCTGAAGATTATTTCTTTTGAATGGAATGCTTCACTTTCTATTAATGGTTAAGAACATGTGTTTCTTTGTAAGATGTCACAGGTTCAAATCCAAAGGGGTAGACTATGTACACCTTTGTACACTTTAGCAATGAAATTGCTGTGTAGAGTGGGGTCCCTTGCCCCATAAACAAGGGGGTCTCATACACTGATTTGGTGTCTAGCTTGGTCGTGACCTTAAAATTAGATTACTATTATTATTATCATTTAATATATACAATAAGGTTTGCATGCATTTTATACAAAAAAAGGGCCATATAGAGAGCTGCCACAAGCATAGACACGGTAACAGGTCCTATCATCAAATAAAAAGTGAATCCATGGAGGGCTAAGAAGTAAATATGCCATTAAGGCCACATAGGTTAACATAACATAAATTGTAATCAAAATAAGTTGGGCAGCTGGACAAAGTACATTGCCATATACAACTACTGGAATAGTGTTAGTGTTGGGAGGAGGGCCTTTGTCCTTGGGGGTATGTCCTATGTCACAGGGTTCGCCGAATTTGAACAAATTCGAACCTAAAGGCGAACCTAAAGATGAACCTGAAGCCAAATTTTATAATTTAAAAAAAAAAAAATTGGGATTTGAGGTTAGAGTTCGGGCAATTTTTGTCAGTTGTTTTAAGGTTTATGAGAAAAACCATGGGCAACACATGGTTTTCTCTTGTTCTGCTTCCTGCTAATTAGTTTTCTGCAGTGGCCATTGGTTTGTCTTTATTTACCATGGTTGTCGATAGATTTTCATAGGGCATCTTCAGCCTGAGTGTACTCATTCTATTGTGCTCAGTGTTGTATTCCCTGCAATTTCCTTAATTCAATTTCTAGACGTTGCTTGTCCACGCCTCCCGGAGCGTGAAGTGAATAGTGGTTGTGATTTGTGACTCGTGCGTGCTCATTGCTATTCATATAACATTATTGATTGATTTTGATATATATATATATATAGTCAAACTTAATGCCGAACCTCATGCAAACCTTAACGAAAAATTCGAATTTGAATCGAACTTAATCGTTGCCGAACTCGAATTCGAACCCAAACCGTGTGACATAGGGTATGCCCCCATCTATTTGTTGCAGGCTCTGAATGAACTAGAATTCACTACCATCCATCGTATGAACTAGAATTCACTACCACCCATCCCCATCTATTTGCTGCGGGCTTTGAATGAACTAGAATTCACTACCATCCATCGTTGCACTGTGCAGCCTGATCGTGCTACTTCATCTTAGAATTAGCCAGTGGAACAGTGGGAAACTTATCAAAATGTCTGACTTTAAGGACTCGTTGTCTTTTTGAACTAAGCTTACTCTCATCACTGTTGAGGCTAAGGTTTCGAGATTTAGCATTATGGGGGAATGATTAACGCAATTCATTTCAGTTCTTCAGTTAAGTATCCGCAAGTGAGGGGTATCTATTTTGCTAAAGGGACTTTAGGGACTTGATGTTGTGCCCCTCTCTTGTGCTGCTCCCTATAACAAATTGCTCAACTAGCTCTATGTTAAGGGAAAAAGTGAGCAGAAGATGAATGGCCAGCAAAATCACATAAGGACCCTACGCGTTGTACATGGTGTTGAGGCCTCATAATTCATCAACTAGTGCACCTAGAGAATGGGATGAATGGGCTTGCGAGTTCTCATGAAGGGGAACCTTGCTCATTGTGTATGTTGTTGATGCCCAAAATTCCATCAATTGGTACAAGTGTACATTAGATTTGCCAGTGGAAATGGAGACATATTAGGGCACTGTCATGTTAGGTAAAAGATGTGGAGAGCTATGTATATGTGAGTACGGATTTATTTCTTGTTTTCCAAATATGACGAGATATCCACTCTAATCATTATCCACCTTCCTCATTTGTAATTAGATTGCTTAGTGCAAATAGAGGCATATTAGGGTGTTGTCATGCGGGGTAAGATGTGTAGGGCTATGTATTTGTGAATAGCCATTTATTTCTTGTTTTTGAAATATTGATGCAAAAGATCCGCTCTTATCATTAGCCATGCTATATGATACTCAATGACCCATAGGAGGTTATCTTTGAACAATGAAAAATGTTGGCTTATAGGATGCGGGGACAAACAATTGACTGCAAAACTTGAAGGCCTAATGCTTAGGGGATTTAGCTAAATTACATAACTGAAACAAATGTTCAATTGTTTCATTCTTTCCACAAAGGGGACATTTGGGTTTTGCCATCCCCGAGTGCTTCAATCATTGGCCTACAAGAAGGCCAACATGAATTAAGGACTAAGCAAAACAAGGATTATTGGTTCCAAAGGAGCTTCTTAAATGACTTTGAGTCTATATAACCAAGTCTTTTGCTTAGATTTGAGCCTCCAAATTTTATTCAGTCTGACATCTAAAACAACCTTCGCTGATAGCCATAGCCTTTAGTTGGCTTGAATTTCTTGAAACCCTTCATTTTTCTCTACCTCTAGTTGTGCCACTAGCTTTGTGGTTCTTTCAAGAAAAAATTGAGAAAAAGATCGTGAAGAATGAGCTTTCAAATTTTGTGCATTATATGCTTATGAGTGTTGGTCATGTTGAAGTCGTCGTTGATAGTCAACCAACACTTCCAATCCCTTGCTTGAGTATCAAACAAATCTTCGGCAATTTTAATGCCTTTCTTGAAGAATATATTTGTTGAAAATCACGTTGACTTTGCTAAAGGCTTGCCTTTATATAGCATCGCTAGTGGCCATCAATGGCTATGGTCCTTATAGGACAAGCCAACACTCAATGAATCACTTTACGAGACAAGTTTATGCTTGGTTGCTTCCCTTACCGTCCATATCCTCTTTACCATGAAAGTCTCTTTAAAGTTTAATCATGATTGGGGAGGGTGTAATTAGTAGTGTATAGGTTAAGTTTTCTTCAAACCCATTGGCCTAAAGGGGCACTAGAGGTGATGCAGTTTCTCAATTGTTTTTTCTAGGATTCATGACCTTCTATCGTCTTGATGGAGCACTTGGTGTAGAATGCCCAAGCTTTAGCACATGTATAGATAATACCCATCCCTCCCTAATCTTTGTGTTTACAACAAATATCACAATCAATTATGTGTAAACTCTTTTCTCCTGTAAAATTGTGCCATAAAAAATCCTTAGCAACTATATCAATTGTTAGTAGATCAAGTAGAAGGGATCAAACATGAAGAAATGTAGATTGGCATGGTGCCCAATGCTTTGGTGCATCCTTGGAACTTCATAGCGAGAGTCATAGGTTTTATGATCCACTTGTCAATTTTGAGTCTTGACAACTCTTTGAAAAACGACCTCCCATAGCTCCTTGGGAGAGGTGTAAAAAGTAAAGGGGATCCATAAGAATTTGAAGACTTGGCCAAATTGAAACCAAGGCCACCTTTTGGCCAACAAGCTAGTTAGGCACTTATTTTTGATTTAGTGGAAATCATCATGGTTTTGGTAATATACAGTTTGGTTATTAAATGTTTACAAAAAAATTGTAAGCGTTGCAAATCATTAAGAAATGTTTCCATGTCTTCCGATAGGGTGAGGAAAGAATCATCAACAAAGTGCCCACTAATTGGTTAACCACCTTTAGGGCACTGCAAGGGGATGCTTTTGTTTAGGCCTTGAGCCAATATAATTTGCAACAAATATTCGAAGCTTTTGTGACAATCATATAAATGGTGGAGGGGTCAAGGGGCATGTTGTAGCCTTGTCTATTCAATTTGAATAAGCCTATCTTTTAAAATATGGTATTTCAACAATCTTAAAGAATAAAGGACCAAAATTAAGGGTAGACCTTTAACAAGGTAATTATGGATTTTGATTCTATCATGTCACATGTGTTTTCAAAATCGATTTTGATGAATATTGACATTTAGTCCCCAACATCTAGGCCATTCCATCCCTTCTTAGAGGATGATGACATTATTTAAAATACAATGTAACAAACAGGGTTCGTATATGTAGCGAAAATATTTAGAATATTTGAAATATGAGAATATCCATTATATGACAAGTAATACATTTATATAGAAATGTTTGAATGTACAAGAGATATGAGATAGTTACAATGAGGGCCCAATTATATACCTAGGCAAGTGTCCCTTCATGAATGATCATGTCCTTTAAGACATGCCCCTTTAGTAACTAATTGTTATTTAATTAATTATTATTATTTAAATTATTTAATATTATTTTTGTATATTATATTCAGATATCTTTCTCCTCAAAGCTTATTGTTGACAAGGCATGTCATCTGTTTCTTTATCTTGTAATCTATTTCGCATCTTTCAGAATTCTTCGAGTTGTCGTCTTTGATGATATAAGATGATAGGATCCTTTGAGTGATAGACAAAAATATCGAACTAAGAAGGGGTCTAACCATCCTAAATCAATCTTCTGTGGAATCTTGCGGTTACTGAAAACTTGAGATGAATTGTTATCGCAACACTAGATTATGGTGATATTGATATTCTTTGGAATGTAAGTTACTTGTTTCTGGTTTGAGTGATATGGATTTGTGGATTGGTTGAGATGTTTGCTTTTATGATTTGGGTGTTGATAAGGAGTTCTTGTGATTAGATTTCCCCTTATCTCGTTTGTGGAAATTTCTTGATTTACTCGAAGTATTTGATTTCCTTCATGTACTGAAGTTGCTTGTTTAGATGCTGAACCTTCACTTGAAATTTCCGTCCTTTAATCTGCAACATATGAATATGTTTTTACTTCAACTAGTTTGTCATTTTCTTGAGTTGTGATATTGACTGGATAGTTATTTGTTCCTTTTTCTTCAACTTGGATTGTTATGTCTGAAGGCTTCGATACTTTTTTCGTGATAAATTTTTTTAATTTGTTTTTCAATGATTTCTTATTATCCTTAAGTTTCTTTATGAGTAAGCAAATTTTGGTTATGATTTTTTAAATTTGAAAGTTCTTCAACTTTAGATTCAACTTCATTTTAAGGCTCAAAATTCTCATTTTTTAAATCTCTAATTTGTTATAATAAATTTTGATTAAGGTTTTTTAATTGCAAATTTTCTTCTTCTTTTTCGCCACAACATTTAATGCACCTCACTTGTTCAAGGCTAACGATATTTGGGTAGAAGATATGCTTCCACTGCAAGATGAAGGCTTTGATCAATATTTGGACGAAACATTATGTGATTGGAAACTCACTAGTAATGAACTCAATGTCATTAGGGTTTGGAATACATTTGATAAGCCCTTTGTTAATGTGATTCCTTGATGGTTTGTTCTGTACAATCTCCTTGTATCCTTGGAGCAAGTTGGGCCTAACAAAATTTCATACAAATTTTGAAATTCACAAGTAGCCATTTAGGCCCAAGGTATTTTCATCAACTTTATCTTTCAAAGTTGCTATCAACTCCTCATCTCAAATCCTTTGATGATCTATTGATGTATGATGCAAGATTATGTTGATGCATGTTTGCATGGCCACACTTCACTCCTTTGTCAGTGATTGACACTAGAAGACCATCTTATAATGGTTTACAAACTCTTTTGAGTAGCTTCTTGATTTGTTATGTACCCTTTTCAAGTCTTGAGAGTTTTCATTCATTTTGTTGCCTCCTCCTTTGCTAGGGCTTTGAAGAAGGGCTTATTTATCTTGTTGCTAGTTACCTATGTATATATAGGGGTAACCCTAGGATAATTTTTTTCTCCTTAGATGTAGATTTCTAGCCAACAACGTCAAATGATCCTTAGATAGAAACTCCTTGAATGCCTCTTGCCCACTCATTGGTGATCTCGCCCACTTGATTAGATTGCTCGCTAGATGAAGGTATGTCAATGATCATGATGTAAATTAGCCATTGTTTCATTTGAAGTGCTTATATTTAATGCTTTTGACATATAAGTGAGGGTCATGAGTTGAAATCAAATAATGAATCATGATGCTTGGAAGTTGTACTTTTCCCTCATTTCACCTTGGTGTTCATCTCTTCTTTTTAGTAAAGTGCAAACTCTTTGGGGCCTTTATTTCACTGTCTAGGAGGGGCACAAATAGGAGGCTTTGATTAATGTAGCGTGTTCACACTCTTCGATGCTTAACAATTGCCATATATCTTTGATTGGTTGTCCTTTCTTTGTTTGGACGTTGATGACATACCCTTTGGAGGGCCTTCCATTGTACCTTGGACATTTCACACTGGATGATGGATTATGAGCTTGATGATGATGTGGCATGCACCCTAAGACACTCCTTTACCTCCAGTACCTTGGATGATGCTCACTAGAGCTAGGGCATTGCTCATTGATGATGGTGCAAACTTGAGGAGGATAATGTTGGGCTTGAGAGAGCACTTTTGATGATGAGGCATGACATTGGATGAGGAGACATGCCCCTTGGACTATTCATTGCACCTTTTGATAGGAAGACTGAAAACAAGCTTAAAGGAGCCACTAACTACAGGGCTTGGAAGGTAAGGGTTGAAATCATTCTTGAAAGGAATAAGGTCTTGGGAATTGCCACAGGTAAATTTATTGAACCATTTGATTAGATAGGAAAAGATAAGTATCATGAAGATGATATTTTGGCAATAAGAATTTTATTGGATTCTGTTAGGGATCATTTGATTTCCTATATTTCCAAACACAAGACTGCTAAAGCTATGCATGATGCCATCATTGGATTGTATACAATTAATAATGTAAATAAATCCATCAATTCGAGGGAACAACTTTGTAATAGCAAGATGACAAAGAATGACATAGTGGCATCATATTTTGTCAAGATATCTTACATTAGAGACCAACTTAAAGCCATTGATGAAGAAGTATCTGAAAAGAAATTGATAGCTGTTGCTTTGGGTGGTCTTCCTATATCTTGGGATTCGTTTGCATCAGGTATTAGTGTAAGAGAAAATGCTCCAACTTTGAAAAGATATGGGCAACATGTACCCAAGAAGATTCAAGACTCTATTCTGGAGGAGACATTTAAAATCTAAGTACAAAAGCATTTGCAACTGATGTAAAAGGAAATAAGAAGAAACCAAATTTTGGCAAGTTTCAAAGAAGTGTTGGTAAAAGACAAGTTCCTAGATCTACTTCAAAGAAGGATTCTACTTCACAAAGCAGACCTCCTCCTCCCTCTCCAGATAGAAGATATGGAAGAGATAGAAGAGATAAAAGAGACCTATCAAACGTTCCATGCTTTCGTTGTCAAGCTTATGGTCACTATCAAGTTCAATGTCCTCAAAAGAATCAAAGAGATGACTATGAAAGGGATGATGATCGTAAAAGAAGAAGGAATCATGCATCTGCTGCTGATCTGAATGAGCCATATTCAAAGAGGAGGCATAGGAGACATGATTTTGAATCTAAATACTTATTTATTTGTGCTCTTACAGGTTCCATTGAAAATCATGTTGAAATTTGGCTTGTGGACAGTGGTGCTTCTGGACACATGACTGGAAGCCATGATCATCTATCTGAATTGAATGAAAAGAAGTTTCCTCAACAGGTTGAGCTTGGAGACAATGGAAAATATGAAGTCAAAGGCATTTGTACGTTATCCTTTGAATTTCAATCCAAAGCTAATGTATCTATTAACAATATATTATATGTTCATGGTTTGAAGAAAAAATTGTTGTCCTTATCATCTCTTGAAGACAAAGGATATAGAGTTGCTTTTGTTGATGGAAAAGTCTTAGTATGGAAGAAGAATGCATCTTTTGAATCTGCTGAAGTTATTGGGGTACAAATTAGAAGACTATATCGTCTCCTTGGTCACTCAATCCAAGCTCTTCTACACAACAATATGTAACGAACAAGGTTCATATACCCAAAGGAATGCTTTGATACCAATGTAATGAACAAAGTTCATATACTCAGAGGAATGCTTTGATACCGATGTAATGAACAATGTTCGTGTATGCTATGATACCAATGTTATGAACAAGGTTCGTATACGCAACAAACTACTTAAGAAGATCTGAAATATATAAACATCCATGATATGACACTATATTATATATAATAATATTTGGATACAAGTGAGATATGAGATGATTAAAAATGAGGGTGAGGGCCTGCTTATATACCTAGGTAGGTACCTCTTCACAAACAATCATGTCCTTAGAGACATGCCTTTTCAATACTAATTTATAATTACTAGTTAATTAATCATTAATGCTATTATCATTATTAGTTATATTTATATTATTATATATATATATTTTATTCATAACATTGCCTTCCTTCGGAAAGCTTTGTCCTCAAAGCTTATTTCTTGACAAGGCGTCATCTGTTTCTTTGTCTTTTAATCTTTTCGTATCTTTTTGGAGTTCTTCGAATTGTCATCTTTGTTGATACATGATGATAGGATCCTCCAAGTGTAAAAAATTTAGTCGAATTGAGAAGGGATCTGACCAGGCTAAATCAATTTTCTGTGGAATATTTCGATTATTGGAAACTTGTGATGAATTGTGATCACTGGACTGAATTATGCACACTTCCGTATCCTTCAGAACATAATTTTGTTGTTTATGTGATATAGATTCGTAAATTGATTGAGGTGTCTATTCTTTTGATTCGGATGTAGATAAGAGTTCTTCTTGTTTGGTCTTTCTTTGACACGTGTGTGGTAATTTCATGAATCCCGATTTACTTTAGGTACTGATGTAGTTGAGTTGGTTATAGAATCTTCACTTGAAATCTCCGACGTTTGAAATGAAACTTCTGAGTACATCGTCACTTCAGTTGGTTTATCATGTTCTTTAGTTTTGATATTGATTGGATCGGTATTCGTTCACTTATCTTTAACTTGGATACGACTGGAGGCTTCAATACTTCTTATTGAGTAAGTTGTTCTAACTTGTCTTTTAGCAACTTATTGTCAGTTTTAAGCTTCTTTATTTGCATAAGAAGGTTTTGATTATGATTCATTAGATGTGAAAGTTCTTCGTTTTCTAAATTGTTGACTTTATCCTTAGTATCCTTTTTTTCATCTTTAAAATTTTTGATTTGTTCTAATAATTTTTTCTTACGGTTCTTTAAACGTAAATTTTCCTCTTCTTGTTCTGATAGGTGCTTCTTGATTTCCTTCTTTGTGACCTTGGTCTTTTTTACTTGTGAAAGTAATTTTTCAATGTGGTCCTTAGGTGATAAATTTCTTCGTCCTTTTCCATTACTTGTAATGCATATCCATAAGAACTTTATATTCTTATTGTAACACTTTATTGTTTTGCCGAAGTTTGTCTATTTTGTTTTTATCTTGATCTTCTAGCTACAATTTCTCAGTACACTGGATTACATCGTTTTGTAGGGGTGATGATGGGTGTTCAACTTGTAATTTGAATTTTGTTTTCTTCATTTCCTTGCTAAAATTTACATGTTGACCCCTAAATTTTCCATTAATTGTTTTATATCTCTTGCCAATGATTGTTTTTGTGCATAACTTAGATATTTGAATTAAGTAAAAGTTTTGTAATATTTTGTGGAGATGACATATTGATTTGTAAATGACTCATTGACAATTAGAATATCCCTCTGAACAAAAAGGACATCTTAAAAAGAAACCATATTATTATTTTTCCTTAAATAAAATAATTGAAACTTATAATACCCTCGCTTTTAGAAAAAACAATTTAGCAATAGTGGCTTCACTTTATATATAAAGGTTTTATAAAAATCGTCTCCCTTTTTCCTCTTTTAACTTAACACTTCCTTGGACTATTACACATAATGTGTAACATAACTCCAATCTTAATTCCTTTCTTACTTTTTTTTTTACTCTATCAATTTATTAATAAACTATTTGTGTCGTTTAAATTGATGATTTGTAAGCACAAATATTTTTCCTAGGTTGATGTTCTTTCTCTCTGTTTCTTCTTCTTCTTCTTCTTCTTTTTTTTTTTTTTTTTTTTTTTTTTATAATAAAATTTAATTAATATTATATTTAAAAATAATTAACATAATATATATAGTATATAATTATTATTTATATATTATATATTTTCATAAAAACTAAAAGGCATGACTAAAATTAAAAGACACGACTATTATAAATCGTTGTAGAAAGATTGGACGCCGACATAGGGAAGCTCAGGGCTGCAGTGTAGGTTTTTTCGATGTGGCAAATGGCAGAGAGATGGGTGGTGAATGACAACCATTTTTTTTGTATTGAACAAATGTTAAGGGTTAACGTTTGTATGTGGGTCAGTGGAGGATTGTGGCCACAAGTGGAAACAACAACGAAAGGGTTGGCCGGGGAATCGTAACAATAATGGCGTTGGAGTGGCGATTATGATAACAGTGACAAAAAAGAATAGATGGAGGTGGAATTTGGACCCTGTAGTAGTGCGCGATAGCAGGGCCTGTGGTGGCTGATATGAATGGCGGTCAACCATAGAAAAATGCTCAAAAATGAATCCTTTGAAGTGTTGTGGAACTTGTTGCTGGCAATCAATAAGTTATAGAGGACTTCTGTACGACATGCGAGGGTGGACGAGTAGCCGTCAACAGTGGTAGTGCCTTGATTGCGTTGCAAACAGTGGAAATTTTTGTATAGCAATGGTCACAAGGTTGCGACGTCCGCTCTATAGAAAGGTGCCGACTGTTGTTTGCCTTTGTTTATTTTTTTGTTTAAATTAATTATTTATTTTTATTTGTAAATAATTTTCTTTTTTAAAATTTTTGTTATGATATATATTTTTTATAATAGTTGTTTTTTTTAAACAAATATATATATTTCATCTTTTCCTTTTTAATACTTTAATCTTGTATTTTTTTTAATAACCTCATTTTTTTACTATGTTTTTTTCTATAATATATGCCCTTTTCTTTTCCTAATATATTCTTTTTTCCCTTTTTTTTTTTTTTTAATTTTTAATTTTTTTAATTTATATATATATACACTATTTAAGGCCTAAATCGTGAAACCACCAAAATGGAGAACCTCCATCTATGTAGCGAAATGCTTGATCAAAACGGTGATGACGCCTATGGAGAGTTAATGGCCAAAATCCGGGATCAACCAATGTGGCTTAGACTGGCATGGTGCTCAACGATTTGGTGCATGCTTGGAACTTCATAGCGAGAGTCATAGGTTTTATGATCCACTTGTCAATTTTGACAACTCTTTGAAAAGAAACCTCCCATAGCTCCTTGGGAGAGGTGTAAAAAGTAAAGGGGATCCATAAGAATTTGAAGATTTGGCCAAATTGAAACCAAGGCCACCTTTTGGCCAACAAGCTAGTTAGGCACTTATTTTTGACTAAGTGGAAATCATCATGGTTTTGGTAATATACAGTTTGGTTCCTAAATGTTTATAAAAAAATTGTAAGCATTGCAAATCATTAAGAAATGTTTCCATGTCTTCCGATAGGGTGAGGAAAGAATCATCAACAAAGTGCCCACTAATTGGTTAACCACCTTTAGGGCACTGTAAGGGGATGCTTTTGATTAGGCCTCGAGCCAATATAATTTGCAACAAATATTCCTAAGCTTTTGTGACAATCATATAAATGGTGGAGGGGTCAAGGGGCATGTTTTAGCCTTGTCTAATCAATTTGAATAAGCCTATCTTTTAAAATATGGTATTTCAACAATCTTAAAGAATAAAGGACCAAATTAAGGGTTGACCTTTAACAAGGTAATGATGGATTTTGATTCTATCATGTCACATGTGTTTTCAAAATCGATTTTGATGAATATTGACATTTAGTCCCAAGCATCTAGGCCATTCCATCACTTCTTAGAGGATGATGACATTATTTAAAATACAATGTAACAAACAGGGTTCGTATGTGTAGCGAAAATATTTAGAATATTTGAAATATGAGAATATCCATTATAGGAAAAGTAATACATCTTTATAGAAATGTTTTAATGTACAAGAGATATGAGATAGTTACAATGAGGGCCCGATTATATACCTAGTCAAGTGTCCCTTCATGAATGACCATGTCCTTTAAGACATGCCCCTTTAGTAACTAATTGTTATTTAATTAATTATTATTATTTAAATTATTTTATATTATTTGTGTACATTATATTCAGAAATCTTTCTCCTCAAAGCTTATTTTTGACAAGGCATGTCATCTGTTTCTTTATCTTGTAATCTATTTCGCATCTTTCAGAATTCTTCGAGTTGTCGTCTTTGATGATATAAGATGATAGGATCCTTTGAGTGATAAACAAAAATGTCGAAGTAAGAAGGGATCTAACCATCCTAAATCAATATTTTGTGGAATCTTGCTTTTACTGAAAACTTGAGATGAATTGTTATCGCAACACTAGGTTATGGTGATATTGATATTCTTTGGAATATAAGTTACTTGTTTCTGGTTTGAGTGATATGGATTTATGGATTGGTTGAGATGTTTGCTTTTATGATTTGGGTGTTGATAAGGAGTTCTTGTGATTAGATTTCCCCTTATCTTGTTTGTGGAAATTTCCTGATTTACTCTGATTTCCTTCACGTATTGAAGTTGCTTGTTTAAATGCTGGATCTTCACTTGAAATTTCTGTCCTCTAATCTGGAACATATGAATACGTTTTTACTTCAACTGGTTTGTCATTTTCTTGAGTTGTGATATTGACTGGATCGTTATTTGTTCCTTTTTCTTCAACTTTGATTGTTATGTCTGAAGACTTCGATACTTCTTTCGTGATAATTTTTTCTAATTTGTTTTTCAATGATTTCTTATCATCCTTAAGTTTCTTAATATGAGTAAGAAAATTTTGGTTATGATTTTTTAAACATGAAAATTTTTCAACTTTCGATTCAACTTCATTTTAAGGCTCAAAATTATCATTTTTTAAATCTTTAATTTGTTATAATAAATTTTGATTAAGGTTTTTTAATTGCAATTTTCCTCCTCCTTTTTTTCCACAACATTTAATGCACCTCATTTGTTCAAGGCTAATGATATTTGGTTAGAATATATGCTTCCACTGCAAGATGAAGGCTTTGGTCAATATTTGGACGAAACATTATGTGATTGGAAACTCACTAGTAATGAACTCAAGGTCATTAGGGTTTGGAATATATTTGATAAGCCCTTTGTTAATGTGATTCCTTGATGGTTTGTTCTGTACAATCTCCTTGTATCCTTGGAGCAAGTTGGGCCTAACAAAATTTCATACAACCTTTGAAATTCATGAGTAGCTATTTAGGCCCTAGGTATTTTCATCAACTTTATCTTTCAAATTCGCTATCAACTCATCATCTCAAAGCCTCTAATGATCTTTTGATGTATGGTGCAAGATTATGTTGATGCATGTTTGCGTGGCCACACTTCACTCCTTTGTCGGTAATTGACACTAGAAGACCATCTTATAATGGTTTACAAAATATTTTTAGTAGCTTCTTGATTTGTTATGTACCCATTTCAAGTCTTGAGAGCTTTCATTCATTTTGTTGCCACCTCCTTTGTTAGGGATTTGAAGAAGGGCTTATTTATCTTGTTGCTAGTTACCTATGTATATATAGGGGTAACCCTAGGATACATTTTTTTCCTTAGATGTATATTTCTAGCCAACAACCTCAAATGATCCTTAGATATAAACTCCTTGAATGCCTCTCGCCCACTCATTGGTGAACTCATCCACTTGATTAGATTTCTCACCAGATGAAGGTATGCCAATGATCGTGATGTACATTAGCCATTGTTTCATACAAAGTGATTATATGCAATGCTTTTGGCATATAAGTGAGGGTCATGAGTTGAAATCAAATAATGGATCATGCTGCTTGGAAGTTGTACTTTTGCCTCATTTCACGTTGGTGTTCATCTCTTCTTTCTAGTAAAGTGCAAACTCTTTGGGGCCTTTCTTTCACTGTCTAGGAGGGGCACAAATAGGAGGCCTTGATTAATGTAGCGTGTTCACACCCCTAGATGCTTAACAATTTCCATATATCTTTGATTTGTTGTCCTTTATTTGTTTGGTTGTTGTTAGTGCCTTTCATTGGTTCCTTGTTTGCCTCATCCAATGAGAAGAGGGGCTTGGAAATTGCCTAGAGATTGATACAATTGCAAAAATAAAAAATGATAAAACCATTTTCCAATGGTCAAAATGAAAAATAGTGGAAAGGGGTGAATGATGATTAAAATCCAAGTAACTTGAGCTCTACCCTGTCTTGTGAGGCCATCACCCTAGTCCCATGCATTTCATGCTTGTCAAAGTAAAAGTGACTTAAAAAAAATTATCCTAACCTTTGTGAGCAATAAATTGCCCATATCGAATGGGATCAAAATGAAATGGAAGAATGCTGAGCAAGCTAAATTATCTAAGAAAAAGGAAAAATTTAGGGTGGAAAAAACAGTGTCGAGGAAAGGGTAACTCAAATAATGCAAAATCTCCCTCCACAAATGTTCTCATGGATGATGGTCTTGCATAAAACATGTATAAGACTCTGCCACCTCTCATGAAGTACACCCTAGACCATATCCCTTATCACTCACACTTATTAATTGAAGGGGCAACCTAGGAATTGTTCCTCCCTGTAGGGTCGGGAACATGTGATAGGGGCATTTGATGATCCCTCCCATACTTAAATCTGGCAACTTGTATTAGGTCATAATCTGGAGTGAAGTTTAACAATGAACTTGACCACCTGTGTAAAGTCTTTGAAAACAATGTATATAACATAAACATCATTAAAAAAGCAATCTGCCAAGCCCTAAATAAAAAGCAATAAAAACTCCTTTTAATCTTCCAAAAATCACCCTTCCTTTTATAAAAGGATCCACTGATAAAATTTCAAAAAAATGACATCATGGTTGCCTTCACTCCCCCAAACTCTATCAGAAAAATGACAGATTCTGTCAAAGACCAATTGTGCCCTAAAGAATGTAAATGCGTTTACATCATTCCCTGTTCATGTGGAAAATAATACATAGGAGAATCAGGGAGACCGATCAACATCAAACTAAAAGAGCATGCGACATACATATTAAGAAACAAAACATCAAAATCTGCACTGGCGGAATATTTTTGTTCATCCTCTCATTATTTAAAAAAAAGAGTCAAAGAAGCTATATAGATTGAAAAAAGATCAAACACCATGAATAGAGATGCATTAGGGAAATTTTGAGGTCTAAAATGGGCCTCCTAAGGAAATAATTAAATAATAGCTAAACCAATAAAATAATATTTATGAATTTGCAATTCACTTTTTGCACCAAAATCTAGGTAACCATGGTTAAATTCAATTCAAAAGTTGTACCAAAATAAAATTAATAAAAAAATTGTATTGATGTGACTATAAATAAGAATGAGATTTTCAAGAAAAAGTCATTAGCATTTCACAACTAATGCATTTGTCCTTTGCACTTCAATAACTTAAAATAAAATATAAATATAAATTCACAAATTCTTAATTATAGAATATACTATTAATTAAAATTTATATTATTTAAATTATATAATAACATGTAATTAATATACTATATAAAAATAATATAATATAATATAATATTTTATGTATTAATTTTATATTACATATTGAATTGATTTGATTTATAAATAAACATTTGAAAATATATAAATATAATATTTATTGAAAAGTGTGTAAATGTATAAAGATTGTGTAGGGATATGCATTGTTTCTTTCAAAAAATATGAAATGAAAATAATAATATTTTATTAAAAAAGTGTGAAATGACATTTATTATGAGTACTTTACTTTATGACTTTAAAAGTACTTAAAGCACTACCATGGTTAACCATGATTTTTTATCCACCATTCAGAATGTGACAAGTAAGTACCTTTAACTCAAGCAATGCCACCTCAACCATTAGAGATGATGTCATCCCCTAAAATGTGATTGGTTTTCATAAAGTGAATTTTGATTGTACATTTTCTTTAGGAGGCCCATTTTAGACCTCAAAATTCCCCTAATGGATGGCCTTAAACTAAGTAACACCTAGAAACCTCTATTAAGAAAATTGAAAACTCATAATTAATAAAAATTCAAAACAATAAATACCCCCATTATTAATTTATTTACATATCATAGTCCGACCCTAATAAATTAATCCAAAAATCTAACTTGCAAATTATTAATAGCTTTATATTTGCGTTAAAACTATTCATTGTGTATTGCAATCCCCTGAAGATGGACTCACATTGAAGTCCGAAACATTGGGTACAAAAAGCTAATCACAGGTCTTCCCATTTTTTTCTATTAAAAATATTCACCTGTATGGATTCGTAATTTCAAAGATGATACTTTGTTTAATATACTCATATGGATATAAAATTGAATATGGTCCACCTTTTATGCTTCAATGACTCTTGCATCCATGCTACAATACCCTACTTGTTTCTTTGGAGCTTTCATTTGATGATGATCCATAGTCCTTTGAAGGACATTGATGATGCCTCACCCATACCTCTTGGACGTTGATGACATACCCTTTGGAGGACCTCCCATTGTACCTTGGACGTTGCACACTGGATGATGGACGATGAGCTTGATGATGATGTGGCATGCACCCTAAGACACTTCGTTACCTCTAATACCTTGGATGATGCTCACTGGAGCTAGGGAATTTCTCATTGATGATGATGTGTTACCTCCTTGCATGATGTGGACTTGAGGAGGATAATTTTGGGCTTGAGAGAGCACTTTTGATGATGAGGTATGACATTGGATGAGGAGACATGCCCCTTGGACTATTCATTGCACCTTTTGATAGGAATAAATGTCTTTTGAAAATGATGCCACCCTTTTAAGGCATCTACACCCACACATGTGGCTTTTTTGAGGGCATTTTTCATGTTATTTAATTGTAACTTCACATTTTAGAATATAGTAGGGGTTGAATTGATGACCAATCTACCTTATATCATGGATTTTCATACTTTAGGGGCTTTTAGTGTTGAAAAGTGCAACGAATAAGGTCTTATTCTTGACTTGTGCCTTAGTCAAGAAATACCACAAACAATCCTCCTTTAGCATGCACGAGTTTTTAGGAAATAAGACGAGTCGTGGAGCAATTAACTCATGCAAAGGAGTTGGAGGCTCAATTCTCTTTGTCTCCCAGTGCGAGTTTATTTTTGGAAATGGACGGGTTAGTGAGCTTCAATTTCTGATTGAGGTAGGACGAGCTAGAAGAGTCAGTTTGACTTAGTTAACATATCAATCACAAGTCCGAGTTCTAAAATTAACTTGCCATATTTAGCATAATTGTAAATATTATAAGGAGGATGAAGGCACCCTTGTAATTCATTCTTGTATTCACAAGTTGTGTGTGTGAGAGCTTGTTCTGGGGAGAGAGTATCTAGGAGCAGCCTAGACGAAGATAATTTCCTTGCAGAAGTGCTCTAGTATTTATGAAGAATCCATAAATAATAGGGGCTTGCTCAATGCTAGGAAAGAGGATATTTCTAGTGAGATAAGAGCAGAGGTTGCGCAAGGAACTAGGGCGCAGACAGTTGAGTCTTGCAGGGAGGTTTCTAGCTTAGTCCAAGTAGTGATAAAATTTCTATTATTTGTTGAAATACTTGCCTTGTAAAAGAGATTAGATTTCTCTATTTTCTGTGAATAAAATTCTACAACTAGTAGAGGGTTTTGTTAAAAAATCATGTAGCTATGGTCGACATTTTCCATTATTTAAAGGATAAATTTATTTATTCTTTTCACCTACAACTCGGCTCCAAGATATCCTCATGTCGTCCTCATTAGGGATAATTAGCCCACATCTCGTTGGCATTCATTTTGATCACCAATTCAACCAAGTTTTATTTGCAACTACAAACAGAGATACCACACGTGCGAAGGAAGAGAAAAAAGTTCTTTTGTTTTTCATTGACCTTATTCTTGGAGTGGAAGGTGGCCGCATTTGTCTTGGACATTTTTATGTATGTTTGGGCTGCTCTTTTGTGTCATCTTGGAGGCCAAAAACTTCAGAAGTACATTGACCTTCGCTAACTATGTTTTTTCTCCTTTTTGTGTGACGTAGACCTGAGTTGACCGAGAGTTTTGACTATGATTTTGGGCCGAGCTTATGTGGAAAATTCAACACTATTTTCAGCCTTCTTCTACAATAATATCAGGCCAAATTTTTTGCCTCATTGTGCAGAGCTCATTCATTGGAAAAAAGTTGATTATCTCTCTTTCTATTTCCGACTTTCACCAATATTTGTTTGAGGAAAAATTTGAATTTGTTGGAAAATTTTTGATGTATTTTTGATGGACAAAATCTCTCTCATAAGGAAATAATTTTGGGTTTCTCCCTTGCGGGTTTTTCCCTGTATGTGAGCCTAATCTTGGTGTCTCTTGTCTTTTATTGTTAATTGTCTATTGTGATCTCTATTTACTGCTCTTCTTGAAGAATTTAATGGTTGGATTTTTTCATGTATAGCTGCTTTCTTACTAAAGTATAAAGAAGGAATGGATTGCATCAATAGAAGTAGTTATCAATTGTGAAAAACTATTCTAGCCCTAGCTACACTATAATTTCAACATGGTATCAGAGCTTTGGTGAAGGAGAAAGAGTAGAGAACTGATACTGAAGAGTACTTGAAGGGCATAAAAAAAATTCTTCAAGAATTTATTTATTTTGTCCTCTATTGTGACCTGCAATCTTCATCATGAATTCTTCCTTCATGAAGACCGAAAGCAAGCTTAAAGGAGCCACTAAATACAAGGCTTGGAAGGCAAGGGTTGAAGTCATTCTTGAAAGGAATAAGGTCTTGGGAATTTCCACAGTTAAATTTATTGAACCATTTGATCAGATAGGAAAAGATAAGTATCATGAAGATGATATTTTGGCAAGAAGCATTTTATTGGATTCTGTTAGGGATCATTTGATTCCCTGTATTTCCAAACACAAGACTGATAAATCTATGTATGATGCCATCATTGGATTGTATACAATTAATAATTTAAATCAATCCATCAATCTGACGGGACAAATTTGTAATATCAAGATGAAAAAAATGACATAGTGGCATCATATTTTTTCAAGATATCTTAGATTAGAGACCAACTCAAATCCATTGATGAAGAAATATCTAATAAGAAATTGATAGGTGTTGCTTTGGGTGGTCTTCCTATAGCTTGGGATTTGTTTTCATCAGGTATTAGTGGAAGGGAAAATGCTCCAACTTTGACAAGATATGGGAAACATGTACCCAAGAAGATTCAAGACTCTATTCTAGAGGAGACATTGAAGATCTAAGTATAGACGCATTTGCAACTCATGCGAAAGGAAATAAGAAGAAACCAACTTTTGGAAAGTTTCAAAGGAGTGTTGGTAAAAGACAAGGTCCTAGATCTGCTTCAAAGAATGATTCTACTTTACAAATAAGACCTCCTACTCCCTCTCTAGATAGAAGAGATGGAAGAAATAGAAGAGCTAAAAGAGACCTATCAAACGTTTAATGATTTCGTTTTCAAGATTATGGTCTCTATCAAGCTCAATGTCCTCAAAAGAATCGAAGAAATGACTATGAAAGGGATGATGATCGTAAAAGAAGAAGAAGGAATCATGCATTTGCTGCTGATCTAAATGAGTCATATTCAAAGAGGAGTCATAAGAGACATGATTCTAAATATGAATACTCATTTATTTGTGCTCTTACAGGTTTCATTAAAAATCATGTTGAAATTTGGCTTGTGGACAATGGTGCTTCTAGACACATGACTAGCAGCCATGATCATCTATCTGAATTGACTGAAAAGAAGTTTACTCAAAAGGTTGAGCTTGGAGAGAATGGAAAATATGAAGTCAAAGGAATTTGTATGTTATCCTTTCAATTAGAATCCAAAGGTAATGTATCTATTAACAATATATTATATTTTCTTGGTTTGAAGAAAAAATTGTTGTCCATATCATCTCTTGAAGACAAAGGATATAGTGTTGCTTTTGTTGATGGAAAAGTCTTAGTATGGAAGAAGCATGCATCTTTTGAATCTGCGGAAGTCATTGGGGTACGAATTGGAAGACTATATCGTCTCCTTGGTCACTCAATCCAAGATATTCTACACAACACTATGTAACGAACAAAGTTCGTATACCCAAAGGAATGCTCTGGTTCCAATGTAATGAAAAAAGTTTGTATACTCAGAGGAATGCTCTGATACCGATGTAACGAACAATGTTTGTGTATGCTATGATACCAATGCTACGAACAAGGTTCGTATACTTGGCAGACTACTTCAAAAGATTTGAAGTATAAAAATATCCATGATAAGACACTATATTATATATAAGAATATTTGAATACAAGTGAGATATGAGATGATAAAAAATGAGGGTGAGGGCCTGCTTGTATACCTAGGTAGGAAGCTCTTCACAAACTATCATGTCCTTAAAGACATGCCTTTTCAATACTAATTACTAATTACTAGTTAATTAATCATTATTACAATTATCATTATTATATATATATATATATATATATATATATATTATTCGTAACATTTCCTTCCTCTTTGGAAATCTATCCTCAAAGCTTATTACTTGACAAGGCATCATTTGTTTCTGTCTTTTAATATTTTCGTATCTTTTTAGAGTTCTTCGAATTGTCATATTTGTTGATACTTGATGATATGATCCTCCAAGTGATAAAAAAAATAGTCGAACAGAGAAGGGATCTGACCATCCTAAATCAATTTTCTGTGGAATCTTTCGATGACTGGAAACTTGTGATGAATTGTTATCATTGGACTGAATTGTGCACTCTTCCGTATTCTTCAAAACATAAGTTTGTTGTTTATGTTCTGATTGATATAGATTCGTAAATTGATTGAGGTGTCTATTCTTTTGATTCAGATGTAGATAAGTTCTTCTTCTTGTTTGACCTTTCTTTGACATGTGCGTGGTAATTTTCTAATTTACTTTAGGTACTGATATAGTTGAGTTGGTTATAGAATCTTCACCTGAAATATCTGACGTTTGAAATGCAACTTTTGAGTACATTGTCACTTTTGTTGGTTTATCCTCTTCTTGAGTTGTGATATTGAATGGATCAGTATTCATTCCCTTATCTTTAACTTGGACTATTACGACATGAGACTTCGATACTTCTTATTGAGTAAGTTGTTCTAACTTGTTTTTTAGCAACTTCTTGTCAGTTTTAAGCTTCTTTATTTGCATAATAAGGTTTTGATTATGATTCCTCAGATGTGAAAGTTCTTCCTTTTTCTGAATTGTTGACTTTATCCTTAGTATCCTTCTCTTCATCTTTAAAATTTTTGATTTGTTTTAATAATTTTTTATTAAGGTTCTTTAAACGTAATTTTCCTCTTCTTGTTCTGCTAGGTGCTTCTTGAGTTCCTTCTTTGTGACCTTGGTCTTTTTCAGTTGTGAAAGTAATTTTTCAATGTGGTCTTTGAGGTAAGAATTTTCTTCGTCCTTTTCCATTACTTCCTTGTAATGCATATCCACAAGAACTTTAAATTATCGTTGTAACGCTTTCTTGTTTTGCCAAAGTTTGTCTATTTTGTTTTTCTCTTGATCTTCCAGATGCATTTTCTGAGTACACTGGATTACATCGTTTTGTAGGGGTGATGATGGGTGTTAAACTTGCAATTTGGATTTTGTTTTCTTCATTTCCTTACTAAAATTTGCATGTTGTCCCCTAAATTTGCCATTAATTGTTCTATATCTCTTGCCAATAATTGTTTTTGTGCATCACTTAGATATTCGAATTAAGTACAAGTTTTGTAATATTTTGTGGAGATGACATATTGATTTGTAAATGATTCATTGACAATTAGAATATCCCTCTGAACAAAGAAGACATCTTGAAAAGAAACCCATATTATTATTTTTCCTTGACTTATTTTAACTTTAATAATATATATTTTTTACTTAAATAAAATAGTTGAAACTTCTAATACCCTCGCCTTTAGAATTTTTTTTTAGCAATAGTGGCTTCATTTTATATATAAAGGTTTTATAAAAATTGTCTCCCTTTTTCCTTTTTTAATCTTTTAACTTAACACTTCCTTGGACTATTGCACATAATGTGTAACGTAGTTTCCAATGTTAATTCCTATCTTACTTTTTTGACTCTATCAATTTATTAATAAACTATTTGTGTTGTTTAAATTGATGATTTTTAAGCACAAATGTTTTTCCTAGGTCGATGTGCCTTCTCTCTTTCTTATTCTTTTAAAAAATTCTTATATAATATAAAAAATGATTAATATAATATATAAAAATAATTAACATAATATATAGTATATAATTATTATTTATATATTATATATTTTCATAAAAACTAAAAGGCACGACTAAAGTTAAAATACACAACTACTATGAATCGTTGTAGAAATATTAGACACCGGCACAGGGAAGCTCAGGGCTGCAATGTAGGCATTTTCGATGTGGAAAATGGCAGAGAGATGGGTGTTAATGACAACCATTTTTTTTTGTACTGAACAAATGTTAAGGGCCGACGTCTGTATGTGGGTCAGTGGAGGATTATGGTCACAAGAGGAAACAAAAACGGTAGGGTTGGCTGGGGAATGGTAACAATAATGGTGTTGGAGTGGCGATTATGATAATAGTGACAACAACAAATAGATTCTTTAGTAGAGCGTGAAAGCAAGGCTTGTGGTGGCTGATATGAATGGCGGTCAGCCACAGAACAATGCTCAACAATTAATCCTTTGAAGTGCTGTGGAACTGGTTGGAGGTAATCGATAAATTATAGAGGAATTCTGTACGACATGCAAGGGTGGACGAGTACCCGTCGACAACGATAGTGCCTTGAATGCATTGCAAACAATAGAAATTTCTGTATAGCAATGGTTGCAAGGCTGTGACATCTTCTCTGTAGAAAGGCACCGACCTTTGTTTGCCTTCGTTTTTAATTAATTAAATATTTTTTATTTGTATATAATTTTTTTTTTTAAATTTTTGTTATGATATATAATTTTTTTTTCTTTATATTTTTTATAAAAGTTATTTTTTTTTTAAACAAATATATATATTTACTCTTTTCCTTTTTAATGCTATAATTTTTTTTTTTCCCTCTATAATACATGCCTTTTTCTTTTCCTAATATATTATTTTTCCTTCTTTTTTAAAGCCAGGATCGAAAAATGTGGCTCTGATACCAATATAATAAACAAAGTTTGTATACTCAGAGGAATGCTATGATACCAATGTTACGAACAAGGTTTGTATACTCAACAGACTACTTCAAAAGATCTGAAATATAAGAATATCCATGATAAGACACTATATTATATATAAGAATATTTACAAGTGAGATATGAGATGATTACAAATGAGGGTGAGGGCCTACGTATATACCTAGGCAGGTACCTCTCCACAAATGGTCATGTCTTTAGAGACATGTATTTTCAATACTAATTACTAGTTAATTATTCATTATTATAATTATCATAATTATTATTATTTATATTATTATACATATTTTATTTATAACACACTACTGAACTTGGTCAGATTTGGCATCAAATATACACTCATACACACTACAAAGCTTTGGGAATATTGAAATATTTTGTTAAATGTGTAGCTTAACTTAAAGCAGACTATGATGGAGTATCCAAAGGATGTGCTCTTGGGAAAAACGTTAGAGGAAGATGGACTGTCAATGATAGTAGATTGAAAGGAAAATTGGTGCTTGTGCATTCTGATATCTGTGGGCCCATGCCTAATAAAACCTTGGGTGGATGCTTGTGTTATGTATCCTTCATTAATGACTATTCTTGAAAAAACTGGATATATCTTTTGAAGACCAAGGATCAAGTATTTGAGAAGTTTTGTGAGTTCACATGTTGAAAATTATACAGGAAGAAGAATCAAGACTCTAAGGTTCGATAATGGTGGGGAGTATGTATCAAATGAATTGATTGATTTCTATAGGGATGCTAGAATTAAGAGGGAGATGATAGTTCCCTACTACCTCGAACAAAATGGAACTGCAGAGAGAAAGAATAGAACTATAATGGAAGCTGCCGAAGACATGCTTCATGATCAAGAATTGCCTGTGTTTCTTTTGGGAGAAGCTGTAAATACTGTTGTCTACATTCAAAATCGGTGCCAACATCGAATCTTCGATTACAAACTCGTGGATAAATATTTACAAGTGAGAGACCAAATTCTTGAACATTTAAGAATCTTTAATTATCCCATTTTTGTTCATGTTCCCAAAGAGAAAAGGACGAAGTTGGAACTATTCGGAAAGAAGGAAAACTTTGTTGGTTACAGTGAGAATTCAAAGGCTTTTAGGGTCTATATTCCAGTGAAATGATATATTGAGACTTGCAAGGATGTTATTTTTGGTGAGGATGCTACTTTCTGGAAGTCCAAGGGTTCACACCTAGACTCTTATGATGAAGTACAAGTAGCCCCAAATAATGTGGAATCAAGGTCCAAAGAACCTTAAAATATGAATGAGGACCCACGTGTAGAAGACACTGATCATGACCCTGTTGAATCTTCAAAAGTCCATATGGTTGAGACAATAAAGAGACCAACTTGGTTAGAGAAAACATTGAAGAATTATGAAGGTCATGCTGCTGCTCGTGGAAATTTAAGGGAGATTAAGAATCCAAAGAAGTATTTTGGTTATACATTCTGGATGTGTAATATAATTGAGTCCAAAGCATCAAAGATGTTGCTGAAGAACAAGTATGAAAAGATGTTATGACTGAAGAATATCAATCCATATTGAAAAACGATGTTTGGGAGATTGTGCCAATACTTGAGGGTAAATCTGTTGTGTCTTCAAAATGGATCTACAAGATAAATCATGTTGCTGATGGAAGTTTTGAAAAATACAACGCTAGATTCGTTGCTTGTTGATTCTGCTAGAAAGAGGGAGAGGATTATAAAAGACACCTTTGCTCCTGTCGCAAGGTATGTATCTATTAGATCTATTATTGCTCTTGCATGTATTTTAGGTTGGAAGTTGCATCAAATGGATTTCAATTTTTTTCTTCTAAATGGGGTCATTGAAGAAGAAGTCTACATTGAACAACCTAAAGATTTTGAGGTTCATGATAGAGATACACATGTGTGAAAATTGAAGAAGGCCTTGTATGGCCTGAAGCAGGCCCCTCATTCACGATACTCTCGTATTGATGGTTATCTGTTGAGTCTTGGATTAAAGAAGAGAGATGCTGATCCAAATCTATATTTCGAGGTTGTTGATGGTGAAACTATGATATTGTTATTGTATGTAGATTATTTGTTTCTAATTGGAGCCGAAGTATTGATTGATTAGTGTAAGCGGGAGCTGGTTTCAAAATTTTAAATGAAGGATCTTGGCCTCATGCATTACTATTTTGGATTGGAAATTTGGAAAAAACCTAATGGGATCTTTATAGACGAAGGAAAGTACATCGTTACTATTCTTTAGATATTTTTCATGATGGAATGCAAGTCCATGGACACTCTATGGTGACAAGTTTGAAGAAGATCCGAGACAATGACTAAGTTATTTTATCCTACTATGTATTGCAGGTTGATTGGCTCGTTGAATTATCTTATGAACACCAAACCTGATATTTGTTATGTAGTGAATACATTGAGCTAATTCTTGGTTGAGCCTCATCGTGTACATTGGGTTGCAGCTAAATGCGTATTGAGATACTTACGAGGCACCATTGAGTATGGTCTAATGTATGCTTTTAATGGGAATTGGAAACTGTATGGTTTCTTCGATGCTAATTCTATTAGTAGCTTTAATGATAGAAAAAGAAAACATGGATATTGTTTTAGTCTAGGCTCCGCTATGGTTTCTTGGTCTATTAGAAAAAAAAACCTCTATTTCTCTGAGTATAGATGAAGCATAATAAATTGCTGCTAATGCTACTTGTTGCGAGGCTATATGGTTTCAAAATTTTTTCTCTAATTTGTTTGATCATATGTTGGATTTGAGTATTATATATTGTGATAATCAAAGTTGTGTGAAGATATCTGAGAACCTGGTGTTCCATGAAAAATCAAAGCATATTGAAATCAAATATCACTAAATCTGAAATATTGTCTAGAGAGGAGTTGTGAAGATTAATATGTTCCTGTTGATTAACAGGTTTTTGGTGTATTGACAAAGCTGTTGTCCTAGATGAAGTTTGGATATTTTAGAGAACAACTTGGAGTTGTTGAAAAACCCTGTTTGAGAGAGAGGGGGCATTAATTACATAGCATCATATGATGGACCATTTCTTGTAGGCTGTGTGCCGTGAGACATTGTGGTCCAAGAGATGTATTGTTGATTCCTCCTATAGGCTATGTGTCATGATAGCTTGTGGTTCAAGAGATGTATTGTTGATTCCTCCTGTAGACTCTGTGTCGTGAGACCTTGTGGTTCAGGAGATGTATTGTTGATTCCTCCTATGGATGTGTGCCATGAGACCTTGTGTTCTGGGAAATGTATTGTTGATTCCTCCTATAGGCTGTGTGCCATGAGATCTTGTGGTTCAGGATATGTATTGTTGATTCCTCCTGTAGGCTGTATGCCGTGAGAACTTGTGGTTCAGGAGATGCATTGTTGGTTCCTCCCTTAGGTTGTGTGTTGTGAGACCTTGTGATCATAAAGATGCTTTGAGATGGATGCTATGTATCTTTCCTTATGATGAGTTTGAGAGAGAGAAAATTGGATTGTGTTATTTTCCTTGGGATGTAGTCCATGAGACCTATGAATTTTTCGGGAAGATTGATCTTGATAGAGAATGAAAAAATACTTCCCTATTTAAGAGGGAGTGTTAAAAATTCATGTAGCTATGGTCGACATTTTTCATTATTAAAAGGAGAAATTTATTTATTCTTCTCACCTACAAGTCGTCTCCAAGAGATCCTCATGTAGACCTCATAAGGGCTAATTATCCCACATGTTACACACACACACACACACACACACACACATATATATATGAGCTTGTTGGTATTCAATTTGATCACCAATTCAACCAAGTTCGATCTACAACTACAGAGAGATATACCACACGTTCGAAGGAAGATAAAAAGGTTCTTTTGTTTTGTGTTGACTCTATTCTTGGAGCGGAAGGTGACCACATTTGTCTTGGGAATTTTTACGTATGTTTGGGCTGCTATTTTGTGTCATCTTGGAAGCCGAAAACTTCAAAAGTACATTGACCTTCACTGACTGTGATTTCACTCCTTTTTGTGTGATGTTGACCTGGGTTGAATGAGCGTTTTGACTGTGATTTTGGGCCGAGCTTCTGTGGACAGTTCAACACTATTTTTGGCCTCTTGCTATGGTGATCTCAGGGCATAATTTCAACCTCATTGTGCATAACTCATTCATTGGACAAAATTTGATTATTTGTCTTTCTATTGGAAAAATTTGACTAGTATTTCATTGAGGACATATTTGAATTTTTTGGAACAATTTTGATGTACTTTTGATGGACAAAATATTTCTCTCATCAGAAAAGAATTTTGGGTTTTCCCCTTGTAGGTTTTTCCTTGGATGTGAGCCTAATATTCATGTCTTTCGTCTCTTATTTTTCATTTTCTACTGTGATCTCTATTTAATGCTCTTATTGGAGAATTGAATGGTTGCAATTTTTGATGTATATTTACTTGTTGACTAAAGCATAAATAAGGAAATGATTGCATCAATAGAAGTAGTTATCAATTGTGAAAAACTATTCTAGTGCTAGCTACAATTTGAACAGGTTTTCCCATTTGGGTTCCATAGAAAATATTGTGTTATTGTGTCTTTATCTTTGTGTTTTATTCCATTGCAAATTTTTGGTAGAGAAATTTTGGGTCTTCGTGAATCAAACCCAGTTTCAGTTGGTTCATCAAGTAGCTCCAAAATTTCAAGAAATTTCTGCATGGTATCAAAGCAAGGAACATAATAAATACCAACACCAAGAATATTAGATTTGTTCTTAAGACCATGGTTTATTCCTGTGACTAGTGTCGAGCTATTTTAGTGCATCAAGGAGGGTCAAGTCCCTTAAAGTGTTGAGAAATAAATGTTAGTAGAATTAAAGTTTGATTCATCTTCCTTGATAATTAATTGTGAATTATGTTGGATTATTTTACTTATTTATTATATTATCCTTCATCAAGAAATTACCAGATTATGTGTGTATGAAGATCAAAATAAAAAGAGAAAAAAGATATAGGCAGTTAGCCAAGGAAAAACCCCTATCAGGGGGAAAGCCCAGTCAAATCTCTTCCTTCAGTAGTTAAGACGAAATAATCTAAGACTCTTAGATCTGGACACAAACTTCATCCAAACACCAAGTAAACCCTTCCTTCCAGCAACTTCGATATAGACCTTCAACCTTGCATCAACAAAAATTCGACCTATGTAGCAGCATAACTTCGACCCCAACAACTTCAACCCCTGCAACGGCAGAACTTCGACCCCTGCAACTGCAGAACTTTGATCCCTGCAACTGCTTAGTAACTTCGTATAAAGAGAGAGAGAGATATATATAGCCCAAAACTTCGATTTTATTCTTCTCCTGCACTTCTCCTTCTTATCTTGGAACTTCACACTTTTCCTGCACTTCTTCTTGTGTATATCGAAATTGTTGAATGGATAAGAAAATGGAACGAATGAAATTCTATATATAGCATTCTTGTGGGTCGAAATTCTCTCATGTAGGCCTTCTTCAGTTGGAAATGGCCAACTTGGTGTGGAGGTGACAAATTACTTATTCGACTCAATAATAATTCTTTATACATGATTCAAAAGCCCATGAAGGGTCTCATTAAATGGAAAATGACTCTAATGACTCAATATAAAACCTAGAAGTCTTTTACCTATAAATTATGACCCAAGCATGAAACCCATGATTTAATAAGTCATTGTAATAATAATAATTTTTTCTCTTTCATTATTTTGATAAATAAATTTCATAATGACTCAACTACAAATATGAATACCGAACCTAGTTATATTCTTCAACACTCCCTCTTAACTAGGGAGCTATTCATAATTAAATAGATATACAAGTACAAGGAATATCTCAAAACACATGAACCATGAAGAGTTTAGGCACACGCGGTGCCACGTACTAGATTCATAACTAGAGAAATCTATCCATGTGGGACTAAGATTGACTAAAGCTTACAACCACTCTAAGTACCATCAGGCTTAGTTTCTAACCATCAACCCAGGGAAATAGGTGCATAATGCAAGGTCAGAGCTCTATGACCAATGCCACCTTCCCTACTTCAGGAACTAGACATCAGCACAAAGGCAAACCATATGTCTTCCCAGACAACATGTATTACACAAAAAGCCTCAACAAATCTCTTCCAAACATTTGTAATCAACAAAATCAGTAATATCAACCAAACTAAGCATTTTTCTAAGATATTCAATCTTCTTATTAGGATGATGTCTTGTTAACAAATCATCTACGCGTTCGTCGGTCATAACATATTGTAGCTTCATGATCCCATCCTGTACCAAGCTCCTAATGTAGTGGTACTTACTATTGATATGCTTCGTCCTTGCATGGAACACGAGATCTTCAAACATCTTGTTGCCACTTTGATTTTCACAATTTATCATAGTAGTACTTAGAGGATTTCCAAACAATTCTGAAAGAGTTTCCTTAACCATACAATCTCCTTTCCTACTTCACATGCAGCCACATACTTTGCTTCAACATTACTCAAAGCAACATGATCTTTCTTTCTACTCATCCATGGAATCATAGCATATCCAAGACTAAAACATCCACTTGTAGTGCTCCTTTCATTGGTCTAACTACCACCTCAATCGAATCTTTAAAACCTGTCAGCTTGACTTCCTTTCTGTCGAACTTTAGGAAATGATGTATAGTGCAACGTAGATATATTAATATATGTTTTCCATCTATCTAATGATCATGATGAGTCTCCAACTGAAATTGACTAAGAATGTTCACAACAAAACATATATCCAGTCTAGTATTCACTAGATACATCAGAGAACCCAACAATTTATGATAGGTGGTAGGATCTACGATACTTGATTCACAACTTCTCAACTTCTTGAGATTGGTGATCATGGGAGTAGTCATGGGCTTGGAATCCATAATACAAAATTTCTGCAATAAATTGATTATATATTTTCCTTTCCCCAGATATATCTCCCCAGGTTTCTGCCATACTTCCAGACCTAGGTAATAATGCATAAGTCCCAGAACCTTCATCTCAAACTCGACTGCTAGCATCTTCTTGAATTCTTGTATTTTTCACTCCACACCTGTAATAAATAGATAATCCACATATAATAGAATAATGACGGGCTCATTATCCACAACCTTGATGTAAAGATTTGAATCAACAATACTTTTGACATACCTGATTCTTAGAAGGAATGCATCCATTCTTGCATACCATGCCCTAGGAGATTACTTCAAGCCATATACGGCCTTCTTGAGTCTACAAACATGAGTGTCTTTGTTATTTATTTTAAAGAATTTAGGTTGTTCCATGTATACTTATTCATCGATGGTTCCATTCATAAATGTTGTTTTTACATCCATTTGATGGATATTCCATCCCATTGTAGCAACCAATGAAACCAAGGATCTTATAGTAGTATATCTTGCAATAGGTGTAAAGGTTTCTTCATAATCTATGCCTTCATTTTGAGAGATACCTCTTGCAACGAATTTAGATTTGTACTTGTTATGCTTCCATAAATAACGTGCTTGATCTTGTAGATCCATTTTGAAGTGACAATTGATTTGTCACTTGGTCTAGGAACAATTTCCCAAACCCCATTCTTCATGGTGGGTTTATATTCTTCCTACATTGCCTTCTTCCATACTTCTTGATGAACAACTTCTTCAAATGTAGTTGGTTGAACTTCTATTAGTTTTGTCATGTATGCAGCATATACAGAATATCTTTTTGGTCTTTTGATTTCTCTGAAAGTCCCTTTCGTAGCTCCAGGTCCTTTGACATCTTCAAGAGTAGATTTTAACCAATTTGGCCTCTTCCTTGTGTCGGGTATGATCACATTTTGAATAGGCTCACTTGGTCCTTATTCTTCTTCTTCTTATTGGATTGTAGTAGGTTTGTCGTGGTGCTCTTCTTCTTCGAATAGTGGTATGTCTTCGTCATCAGAATCAATAGGAATAACATTGGATCTTTTGTAGGCATGCTTTTCATCAAATAGAATTTCCCTGCTTACTTAAATATGTCTTTCTTCCTTGATGTAGATTCTATATGCCTTCGAAGAAATAATTTAGCCAACAAATATCCTTTTAATGCTTGTAGAATCTAGCTTCTTTCGTTTGTCCTTTGAAACGTGGGTATAAGCAGGACACCCAAAGATTCGTAGATGGTCCACACATGGCTTCTTTCATGTGAATTCTCCCTTAGGTGTCATATTATCAAGAATTCTACTAGGGCTTCTATTTTTCATATATACTATTGTCATTGCTACTTCTCCCAATAGAAATTTTGGTATGTCTTGATAAAAAATCATTGTTCGAATACATTCTTCAATTGTCATATTTCTCCTTTCAGCCACTCCATTTTGTTTGGGATAGTAGGGAACAATGAGCTCCCTCTTAATTCGCGCTTCTTTGTAATATGCAATCATTTCTTTGGAAGTTAATTCCCCACCATTGTTGGATATTAAAGTATTTATTCTTATTTCGGTTCAATAAGGGAATTTTGAGGTCTAAAATGGGCCTCCTAAGGAAACTATAAAATAATATTGGAAATAATAAAATAAGATTAGATTACATCATCAAAATTTAGAGGGAAAAAAGAAAAAAATGTTGAGATTCAACAAGATGATGATCCTAGTGAAAATTAAGCACCTACACTAGGTGGGGCCCACAGGCTATTTTTAGGTGTATGTCTATTTTTAGAATGTTGAGAAAATTCTATTTACAGTGGGAGTCTATTTTTAGAATGGTGAGAAAATTCTATTTATAGATGAGGTTCTATTTTTACATGCATGTGCGAAGTCTATTTATAGATCGCATGTCTAAAAATAGAATGCATGTCGATTATTATTATCTCTTAATAATAATTGGACAATAAATATTAATCTATTCTTTTGAAGCACTCGATTTCAGTTAATTGAAGTGGAAAACCAATTAGCTGAAGGAATTTTGAGTTCTAAGGTTGGTTGGTGGGACATGCATGTGGACTTAGTTGTCACTGAGTGATTCAAAGTTTTAACAGAGTTGGATGTGTAGTTATGTGAGTTGTAAAGTAGTTTAACTCAGTTACGTGAGTTTAATTCAGTTGTGCTAGTTGTAACTAGTTGTAACTAAAGATACACTAGTGAGAGATCAGTGAATTAAATATTAAATTAATTCACATGGAGTGATCTCACATGCAACTAAATATTTACTACTGTTAACTCCATGCATGTCAGATCCAGTGGAGACCCAGTTGAGAGATAGGTGAAAGGGACAGTTTGACTATCTGTTGTGACATTAGTGGGTGCACTCATGCAACCACACACACATTGGAAATGCCAATGAGGATTTCACAATCAAGGCAAGGTAGTATCTCATTCATTCAGGGATTGTGATCAATAGGGATTATGCAGTGGAGGCAGGCTGTCAGGAGGCAATAAATTGGTGCATGTATTTGCCAATTTGTGTATGACAATGTGAGACGATTGTATATTATATTGAGAGCTCTTGGATTAGATTTTTGTATGAGATTTTTTCATGATCCATGATATATACATAATACATTATAGTGGGGTTTTTAGCTTTATGCTTTCCCGGTAAAAACATCTGTGTTATGTGTGATTGATCTTTCTTCATGTGTTTGCAATTGGCGATCGTGTTTTAAATTCTGCAAAGATTTTAGTAGAAGGATTATTTATTTAAGAGTGGCATATAATTTTTAGATCAGGAGAATCCAAGAAATACATAATTGTATTAAAATTTCTACATGGTATCGGAGCAAAGAATATTTCCATATTGAAACAGTAGCTGATTTTGTTGGTGGAAACAATTCAAATTTGTTGCAAGAATTTCTTGGTGCGAAAGTTGAGTAAACATCGAAATGGATTTCAATGGTTTGCGGATAGAATATGCACTTGAGGGCAGATCGAACTACATTTCATGGAAGGACATGATGGAGGCGGTGCTTGATGATAATGGCTTGAAGGAATTCATCGACAGTGATGTTCCTAAGCCCACTTCGACGGATGTTGCACTACTTGACACATGGAAAAAGAAAGTAGCGAAGACAAGAAGGATTCTGTTGGAAGGTGTACGAGACCACATTGTCTCAAGCCTTCATGGGAAAGCCACTCCATTTTCTATGTGGAAGGCTTTGACGGATCTTTTCCAAAGCAACAACGACCATAGGAAATTGGCACTGAAGGATAAACTCAGAAAGATCAAGATGGAGAAGGGCGACAATATTCCTAAGTATCTCACAAAGTTTTTCCAATGTCAGGATGAACTGGGGAGTGTGGGAATCATGGTTTCTGATGATGATTTAGTGAGCTTGGCTCTCTTGGGAGTTCCTAAGAGTTGGCACAGTTATCAAGACTCTGTCAACAGACGAGAAAAAATGCCGATTGGGAACGACTATGGTCAGATCTAGTGCGGGAGGAGTTCAGGTAGAACACCACAGATGGCTCTTCATCAAAGTATGATGATGAAGAGGATTGTGCTTTCGCTGCGAAGGCAAGGAAAGGGAAGGGGAAGAAATTCCATTCAAAATCCAAGTCTAAAGGCAAGAATCTAGATTTGTCCAAGGTGAAGTGTTTTCACTGTCACGAACATGGGCATCTCGCCACTAATTGCCCACAGAAGAAGAAGAACAAGAAGGCTGCTGGAGCTGCAGTTGGTGACGCCCTTGCCTCGCAATTTGAACTTGATTTCTCTTTGATCACATGCTTGGTATCAAGCGCAATGGGATCGATGTGGTATCTTGATAGTGGTGCTTCCTTCCACATGATGGGAGATAAGGAGCTTTTCAGTGACTTGGAGGAGAAAGATCTCCAGATGTATATAGATATGGGAGACGATGGACGATACAATGCGACCAACATTGGTACCATTACCTTTGAGAGGGAGTCAGGTAAACCATCTCAATTGAAAGATGTTATGCATGTTCCAAGTCTGAAGAAAAACTTGGTCTCAGTCACAATGTTGGAGGACAGAGGCTATGACGTTGTTTTTAGCGATGGAAAATATTTCCTGCGACATAAAACAACAGGTCAAGCCAAGAGGATATGGATTCGAGTCAAGAATATCTACAAGTTGGAGGTAGAAGGCTGCGCTGCCGTAAAAAAAGTGGTGAGCCGGGATGAAGGTGAATTATGGCACAGGCGATTGGGTCATCTTCATCATGGAGCCTTGAAATTCATGCAAAAAATATCTACTGGACTTCCAATGGGAACACTTTCTCAGTTAGATCAATGCAAGGGTTGCACCACGGGGAAGTATGCAAAGTCCACCTTTCATGAAAAGGAGAACCGTGCTTCGGTGATCCTGGAGAGTTCACACAGATGTGTGTGGACCATTCTCAGTTGCTTCAACATCAAAACACATGTATTATGTTATTTTTGTTGATGAATTTTCTCGTAAATGCTGGATCTTCTTCATGTGAAAGAAGGATCAAACATTCTCAAAGTTATGTGAGTTTAAGGAATTGGTTGAGACAGAGTCGGGGAAGCAAGTGAAGGCTCTGCAGAGCAATAATGGTGGATAATACATCTCAAATGAATTCAAAGAATTCTGTAGCAAAGAAGGAATTCAAAGAGAACTCATTGCGCCTCATAACCCACAACAAAATGGGGTTGTGGAGAGTAAGAACATAACGATTGTGGGTGCTGCACGAGCGATGCTACATGATCAGGGCATACCAATGCATTTGTGGGCGGAAGCATGCAAAACTACGGTTTATGTGCAAAACCATTCTCCTCATAGAGTACTTTTAATGAGTACACCTAAATAAGATTTTACTGGGAAGAAACCAAATGTTTCTCACTTTAATATTTTTGGCTCATATGTTTATGTGCATGTGAGCAAGAACGCCAGGAAGAAGATCGAGCCAACTGCCGAAGTTGGGATATTTGTGGGGTACATAGAAACACCCCATAATTATCGTGTGTATTTTCCAAACAGTCGAATGACTATGGTGCAACGGGATATAAAATTCAATGAGGAGAAAGCCATGAAGTTGTCGCTTGAGAGGGAGCTAGACTTACATGTAGAGGAGGAAATTTTGGTTCCCAAAGATGAGTCTTTAGATGTGGATCAGCCACAGGAGGAGGTTCATGAAGTGGAGGGGTCCGCTCACACAAAGCCAAACACCAGAACAGGTAGAAGGCGTACCATAGAAGCTGAGAGGCTGAAGCTTGATGCGGCACAGAATGTAGGAGTCCCTACTTCACAGCATAGACATAGACAGTCTCCTGACCAATTCACTGGATACATGGCTCTCATGAGAAAATGTATTGTGTCTGAGCCATCTTCCTTTTAGGAAGCAATGCAGTAGCCCACATGGGTAGATGCAATGGTGGAGGAGTATGACTCCATTGTCAGAAACAGTGCTTGGGAAATTGTTCCAAGGTCGGTTGATAAATCAATGGTAGGTTCAAGATGGATCTACAAGGTAAAGCAAGCTATTGATGGGAGTGTTGAGAAATACAAGGCCAAATTTGTGGCCCGGGGCTTCTCACAGATTGAAGGGATTGATTATGAGAAAACATTTGCACCTGTCACACTGTATTTTTCCATAAGGACCATCCTTGCTCTCTCAACACAGATGGGTTGGCACATTCATCAGATGGATGTGAAGATTGCGTTCCTTAATGAGACCATTGAGGAAGAAGTGTACATTGAGTAACCTGAAGGATTTAAGAGCTTCAGCAGTGAGTCACATGTGTGCAGACTCAAAAGAGCGTTGTATGGGCTAAAGCAAGCACCCTGTACTTGGTACACTCAAATCAACAACTATTTCACTAGTCTTGGCTTCACCAAGAGTGAGGTAGATGCAAACCTATACCAGATTGTGGTGGAGGGTAAGATTTTAATCATTGTTCTTTATGTTGATGATTTAATACTGACTGGTGATGAGCAGATGATACAATAATGCAAGGAGGACCTTGCAAAGGAGTTCGAGATGAAGGATATGGGCCTCCTTCATTATTTCCTTGGATTGGAAATATGGCAGCGAAATGGTGAAATTTTTGTGTCTCAAGGCAAGTATGCAAGGGAGATACTGGTAAGTTTCACATGGAGGGCTGCAAACCCATGGATACTCCTCTTCCAGGAAACTGGAGGAAAGAGAACGCTACATCTGGAGAGGTAGTGGATGCTACTGTCTATCGACAGTTAGTGGGTTAGCTAATGTTTTTGGTAAATACAAGACCAAACATATGATATAAGGTGAACCAACTTAGTCAAGTGATGGTTAAGCCTACCAAGCTCTTTTGGAAGGCAAGAAAGCATGTCCTGATATATATCAGGGGCACATCTGAGTATGACTTATGGTACAGACAAATGGATGAGGTGAAGTTGCATGGCTTCACGGATGTAGATTGGGTGGGCATCCCAACGGACAGAAAGAGCACAATAGGAGGGGTCTTCAATATCAGATCTACAACTGTTTCTTGGTACAACATGAAACAGAGATCCGTGGCACTCAGTTCAGCGGAAGCGGAATACATGGCAGCAAGTCAAGCTGCATGTGAGGCTATCTGGATGAGAAAGATCCTGGTTGGTTTGTTTGGTTCTCATTTAGATCCTACAATGATTCATTGTGATAATCAGAGTTGCATTAAACTCTCGATTAATCCTGTGTTTCATGATAGATCTAAGCATATAGATATCCGATATCATCATATCAAAGATTGTGTGCAGCGAAATATCATGTTGCTTCAGTACATTCCTGTGGAGGATCAGGATGCAGATATTTTGACGAAGACGCTCACAAGGAGAAAATTCGAATACCATAGAGACAGGATCAGGGTGAAGGATAATCCCTTTCTTGTTGAGAGGGAGTGTTGAGATTCAACAAGATGATGATCCTAGTGAAAATTAAGCACCTACACTAGGTGGGGCCCGCAGGCTAGGCATATGTCTATTTTTAGAATGTTGAGAAAATTATATTTATAGTGGGAGTCTATTTTTAGAATGTTGAGAAAATTATATTTATAGATGAGGTTCTATTTTTAGATGCATGTGCGAAGTCTATTTATAGATCGCATGTCGATTATTATTATCTCTTAATAATAATTGGACAATAAATATTAATCTATTCTCTTGAAGCACTTGATTTTAGTTAACTGAAGTGGAAAACCAGTTAACTGAAGGAATTTTGAGTTCTAAGGTTGGTTGGTGGGACATGCAAGCGGACTTATTTGTAATTGAGTGATTCGAAGTTGTAACAGAGTTGGATGTGTATTTATGTGAGTTGTAAAGTAGTTTAACTCAGTTAAGTGAGTTAAAATCAGTTTTTCTAGTTGTAACTAAAGATACACTAGTGAGAGATCAATGAATTAAATATTAAATTAATTCACATGGAGTGATCTCACATGCAACTGAAGGTTTAATACTGTTAACTACATGCATGTCAGATCCAATGGAAACCCAGCTGAGAGATAGGTGAAAGGGACAACTTGATTATCTGTTGTGACATTAGTGGGTGCACTCATGCAACCACACACACATTGGAGATGCCAATGAGGATTGTGCAGTCAATACAAGGCAATATCTCATTCATTCAGGGATTGTGATCAGCAGGGATTGCGCAGTGGAGGCAGGCTGTCAGGAGGCAGTAAATTGGCGCATGTATTTGCCAATTTTTGTATGACAGTGTGAGACGATTGTATATTATACTGAGAGCTCTTGGATTAAAGTTTTGTATGAGATTGTTTCATGATCCATGATATATACATAATGTATGATAGTGGGGTTTTTAGCTTTATGCTTTCCCGGTAAAAACATATGTGATCTGTGTGATTGATCTTTCTTCATGTGTTTGCAATTGGTGATCGTGTTTTAAATTCCGCAAATATTTTAGTAGAAGGATTCTGTATTTAACAGTGGCATATAATTTTTAGATCAGGAGAATCCAAACAATACATAATTGTATTAAAATTTCTATAAAAAACTACTTTTCAACTCGTATTTTCAACTTATCTCCCTGTGGGTTTACTCAAATTTCGATCGAGAACACTCATTGGATGAAAAATTTAATTCCTCATCCAAGGAGTACCCATGTTGCATACTTTTGATAGCCCCCTCTTCACGAAAAATGAGAAATACATGAAAACACATGATTGCAATCAATCACGTGTTTTCATGTATTTCTCATTTTTCGTGTAGCAGGGGCTATCGAAAGTATGCAACATGGGTACTCCTTGGATGAGGAATTAAATTTTGCATCCAACGAGTAATCCCACTCGAAATTTGAGTAAAACCTTAGGGAAATAAGTTTAAAATACAAGTTGAAAAAATAGTTTTATCATTTTATTTTTTTTAATCTTTTTACTTTTTTACCCCAAAAATGGTGGATCATCCCCCATGGTTGACATCACCATCTTGAATCTTATTGGTTCTTATAATGTTTATTTTGGCTATAAATTTTTCTTAGGAGGCCCATATTAGACCTCAAAAGTTCTCTAATGAGGGTCTCCACTTAAGATCTAAACTCCTTGAACTTTTAGAATAGTTCATCCTTTTTCTTGAGAAGGTAGAGCCATGCCTTTGTAGAGTTATCATCAATGAAGGCCACATAATAAATATGACCTCCAAGTGATTTATTAGACATAGGCCCACACACATATGAATAAATGAGGTCTAATATATCCTTAGACATCGTTTCACTATTTGTAAAGGGTTTCCTTGTCTTATTTCCCAAGGAACATCCCATACATATACCTTCACAATATTCTTTGATATTGGGGATGCCATTTACCAATTTATTGAGAGAGGTAATAACCTTATAATGTAAATTTCCATATCTTCTATGATATAGCTCAATGGTATTAATTAACATGTTAACTAGGGCTTGAGGAGATGGTGTTATGACTCTATATATACTTCCTTCATGTACTCCAATAACCCTAGCTTTATCAATACTTGAATATTTTCCCTAAAACAAAAATTTTCCATCTACAAAAGCAATTCTATCACCTTTATCTTCTAAGCAAGAAATTGAAAGTAATTTTTTTTTCAAACCTGGAACATAGAGTATATTGTTGAGATGCATCTTTGCTCCATTTTCCAGCTTCAAAGAAGTTGATCCCAGGCCTCTAACACCATAAATTTTGTTGTCTCCCAATTCCACTACACGAGAATATGGTTCCTTTGATAGAGTGTGAAGTTGTTTACTTTATCCTGTCATGTGCCTTGATGCTCCACTATCAATAATCCATGTGTTTTCATCATTGATTTACCGTGTGAGTGCAGCTAAGAACCCCTTTCTTTTGGACTTATTGGAAGTTGCAGATGATTTTTTTGATCCAAATTCCTGCAATATTGAATCCCATTTTGAAATAACTTATCATAGAGGGAGTAACCTTTTATTGCGAGCCAATACAATGATCTCCAATACTCCTTGACCTTAGCTCTGATACCATGTTGAGAAATCAATGCTAGTAGAATTAGCGTTTGATTCCTCTCCCTTGATAATTACTTTTGAATTATGTTGGTATTTATTATATTTTCTTTCATCAATCAATTACCAGGTTATGTGTGTATGGATATTACAAGAACAAGAGACACAAGATATATGCACTCATCCAAGGCAAAACCCTTATCAAGGGGAAAAAGCAGTCAAACCTATTACTTCAGTAGTTACAATGAGATAACCCAAGACTCTTTGACTTAGACATAGAGTTCCTACAAACACCAAGTCAACCCTTCCTTCCAGCAGCTTCGATCTAGACCTTCTACCTTGCAGCAACATAGCTTCAACCTATGTAGCAACATAACATCGACCCTAGCAAATTTGACCCCTGCAATTACAGAACTTCGATCCCTCCAACTGCCCAGTAACTTCATAGAAGAAAGAGAGAGAGATAGATATCCTGAAACCTCAATTTTATTATTATCCTTCTTATCTTGGAACTTCACACTTTTCCTGCAATTCTTCTTGTGTATATCAAACTTGTTGAGTGTATGAGAAAATTGATCAAACTACACTTCTATATATAGCCTTCTTGTGGGTTGAATTTCTCTCATGTAGGCCGACTTCATTAGGAAAGGGCCAACTTGGTGTGGAGGTGAGAAATTAATTATTTGACTCAATAATAATTATTTTTGCATGATTCAAAAGCTCAAGAAGGGTCTCATTAAATGTAAAATGACTCTAATGACTCAATATAAAACCTAGAAGCCCTTAATGGGGATTTTTACCTATAAATGATGACCCAAGCATGAAACTTGTGCTTTAATAAGTCATTGTATATATATATGTGTGTGTGTGTGTATTTTTCATTATTTTGATAAATTCATTTCATAATGACTCAAATACAAATATGAAGACCGAAACTAGTTACATTCTTCAACATAAAGTACATGAACTGTGCTTTGGTTGAGTGTTGGTTTAAGGGTCGAATTTCCTAATAGCGTTGCAAAAACCTAAAGGGTCTAGGATTGGGGTAAAAATAGAGTTGTATGGTATGTAGTGGCCACTGGTTAGGGTTGTCCTAAAGTGATCGTAGAGAATACTAACATGATCGAGGAGAAGCAAACATATATTTGCACAAAAGGTGTCTCTAGTTGATGATTGTAGGGACATGTGGATGATTGTTATACATGTTTTTGGACAAAAACGAGTGGTCCTAAGTTATATTGGAAACATGTGAGGATTAAATATTGTGTGAGATGCTAGAAGATGCCCTAAGTACAAAGAACAAGTGGGCAGACTTGTTACTATTAATGGGAAGCCTGATTGTGGTGCCATAGTACTATCAACAAGGAGTAGACTTGTGACAGTTAAGAGGGAAATTTTTCTTTGAAGAGCATAACTAATCAGATTTGTGGAGGAAAAATATTAGTTTGTGGAGGAGAGCTGTCATGGTAAGCAGGATGACATTCCAAGGGTTGAGATCATACCACTATTTAAAGGGAGCATCTAACTTCGTTCCATGGAAAGGGAGGATCATGATAGTATTGGAGGATGATGGGGTGGGAGATTTTGTCAATAACACTATACCACCACCATAATATCTCCAAAAATTGGCCCAACATACTAATAATGATATCAAGTCAAGGAGGATTATTCTAGTAAGGGGCCAGAGATCATATAGTTTCTCATATCCATGAGAAGAAGACAACTTTTGAGATGTTCAAAACTATTTTAGATCTCTATTAAAGTACTAGTGATACTAGGAAGCTTGCTCTGAAGGAGAAGTTAAGGAGTATCTAGATGAGCGTTGGAGAGCCCACTGTCACATATTTGTCAAGGTTCACTCAGGTACGAGATGAGATGGGTGGTGTGGGCATGACTGTACCATAGCATGAACTTGTAATTTTTTCTCTTCTAGGACTTCAAAATTCTTGGTATGGCTTCCAAGGTGCAGTAAGTGGCAGAGAAAATTTTCCCTGTTGGGAAAGGCTATGGATTGATTGCGTTTAGGAAGAGATCTAGTGAGGGACCAGAGATGGTAGATCAATGAAGACAAAGGATAAGGAGAACTTTGCACTAGCAGAAAAGAGCAACAATTCCAAGGGGAAGGAGGGCCAAGGAGTGGCCAAGTCTGGTCAGAAGGGAAAGAAGAAGGATCTAAGCAACATCAAGTGCTTCCATTGCCATGAGTTTGGACACTATGCCACTAGGTGTCCTAAGTGGAAGAAGGAGTCATTAGAGAAATTTTGAGGTCTTAAATAGGCCTCCTAAGAAAAATGTACAACCAAAATAAACTTTATAAGAATCGACAAGATTCAAGATGATGATGTCAACCATGGGGGATGATTCACCATTTTTTGGGTAAAAAAGTAAAAAGATTAAAATAATATAAAATAATAAAACTGCTTTTTCAACTTGTATTTTCAACTTATCTCCCTAAGGTTTTACTCAAATTTCAAGTGATATTACTCATTGGATGAAAAATTTAATTCATCATCCAAGGAGTACCCATGTTGCATACTTTCGATGGACCCTGCTACACGAAAAATGATTAATACACGAAAAAAGTGATTGCAATCACGTTTTTCATGTATCTAACATTTTTAATGTAGCAGGATCCATAGAAAGTATGCAACATGGGTACTCTTTGGATGAGGAATCGAATTCAGCATCAAATGAGTGTTCCTTCTCAAAAATTGAGTAAACCCATAGGGAGATAAGTGGAAAATACCAATTGAAAAGTAGTTTTTTTTCTTTTCTTTTTTCCCTCTAAAAAAGAAATTCACGCTTTATACCTTATTGGCAGAATTAAAGCGCTGGCAATTTCTCCCAGAAATTGGGCAATTTGGTGCTCAGTTAGCGGAATTCTGGGCGGATTTGTAGGTTCAATGTTAGATTTGGTGGAAAATGTAGAGCAAATAATGCAAAAACTAGGGGAAGCCATAAATTATTCAGTTTTTATCCAAACTGAGCTCACAAAGAGCCACAGGATTTTTTTGATGTTCTGGATCTAATGGAAGCCTCTATTTTATGATTAGAGCACATCTATCATGTATTTTTCAGGTTGAATACAACAAATGTATGGATCAATCAGACATTGAGAAGACCTTGTAGGGGTAATCCCATTTCTAGAAGATCACTGTAGTAGTTGTGACTAATAAGGTTCATCTCAGAGGTTGAATTTATTTTTTATGAAGTTATGTGTATACACTTCAATGTGGAATTGAAGTATGCATGCACTTGTTTTAGCTCAATTTAGTAGGGGTTTTGATATCTTTGTAGAAGGGGTTTGAGCTGATGTAGTTGTGGGAGTTATATGAAAAGAAAATTACCTAGGAGAGGTGATAGCCACATACTTATTGCAGCACTTGTTTATGTACTCCATTAAAATTGAATATATTGAGTGGTCTAGTCATGTCAACAGACTCGGAGATGTAACCCAGGAGGGGTGAAATCCGTGAACAAATCCTTTGTCTTTTCTCTTTTGTGAAAAAGATTGATTCAAGACACATTTTTTTCATGCTTGAAAAGTGTTGAAAATATCCTTAGTTTTGTTTTACTTGTTTGTGGAAAGAGAAGTAGAATTCACTAAATTTCCCATATAGATAAAACCTTGAGTAACAAGGTAGGAATTTCTCAGAAGGGAAAAGTGATAGTTGACCGAGAGCAAGATAAAGCTCTCAATATGGAGCCTCAAACATTATCTCAGTTTGATTCTTGAATAGTCAATAGTTGGGATGACTAACAATATGATGAGGAGCATAACCCAAGGTGAGTGGAGACAACCACTAAGTATAGGGAGAGTTCGAGCCAAGTGGGCAGAGGAATTATTTAAGGGAGATCAAGAGAGATTTGTATCTTCTAGTACCACCTTCAGCCAAAGGAAGAAACCACACATATACATGGGGTACATGGCACTTATGACTGAGGTGATAGAATCGTAGAGCATGGTTGGGAAGAATAGGTCCGAAAATAAGATTACACAAAAGAAAGTAGGCAAGTATTCTAGTTTAGAGGGAGCAACTGCAACAATGGAAAACATTTTATTGTTGGAAACAAATTCGGGTGGATGAGGTTATTCTAGAAGCACCTTAATTAGGGGAAATTTGAGGTCTAAAATGAGCCTCCTAAGGAAATTATAAAATAATATTAGATTACATCATCAAATATTAAAGGGAAAAAAGAAAAAGACTACCTTTTAAACTCGTATTTTCAACTTATCTCCCTATGGGTTTACTTAGATTTTGAGCGGGAACACTCGTTAGATACATAATTTGATTCCTCATCCAAGGAGTACCCAAGTGCATACTTTGGATGAGGAATTAAATTTTGCATACAATGAGTACTATCGCTCTAAATTTGAGTAAAACCTTACGGAGATAAGTTGAAAATACAAGTTGAAAAAGTAGTTTTATTATTTTATTATTTTTTAATATTTTTACTTTTTTACCCCAAAAAAGGTGAATCATCCCCATGGTTGACATCATCATATTGAATCCTATTGGTTCTTATAAAGTTTATTTTGGTTGTACATTTTTCATAGGAGGCCCATTTTAGACTTCAAAATTTCTCTAATGCCTCACTAAGAGGGAGTGTTGAAAAGTGTAGCGAAGAAGGTATTCTTCTTGACTTGTGCCTTAGTCAAGAAATACTACAACCAATATTTATTTAGCATGGACAAGTTTCTAGGAAATAGGATGAGTCATGGAGCAGTTACTCATGCGTAGGATTTTGAGGTTCAATTTTGTTTGTATCCAAGTGCGAGTTTATTTTTGGAAAAGGACGAGTTAATGAGCTTTAGTTTCTAATTAAGGCGGGACAAGTTAGAAGAGTCAACTTGAATTAGTTAATCAATCAATCACAAGTTTGAATTCTAAAATTAACTTGCCAGATTTAGCATGATTGTAAAGCTTATAAGGAGGGCGAAGGCACCCTTGTAATTCATTCTTGTATGATTAGGTTGTTTGTGTGAGAGATTTTCATGGGAAAAGAGTATCTAGGAGCGACCTAGACCAGATTTGTGGTAGATAATTTCCTTGCGGAAGTGCGCAAGGATTTAGGAAGAATTCCTAAATAATAGGGGCTTTCTCAGCACTAATAAATAAGAGATTTTCAACGAGATAAGAACATAGGTTGCGCAAGGAAATAGGGAGCAGAAGGTAGAATATTGCAGGGAGGTTTCTAGCTTAATCCAAGCAGTGAGAAATGTTGTATTATTTGTTGAAATAGTTGCCTTGTAAAAGAGATCAAATTTCTCTATTTTATGTCAATAAAATTCTATAGCTAGTAGAGGGTATTCCTAGTTGGGCTCCCTCGAAAATATTGTGTTATTGTTTTGTGTGATTGTTTCTTTATCTTTTTGTTTTATTCTGCTACAAATTTTTGGTCAAGAAATTATGGGTCTTGGTGAATCAAACCCAGTTTCAATTGGATCATCAAACAACTCCAAAATTCCAAGGAAATTCCACATGAACTTGAGTGCTTGGTTTCCCTCACATAAATAGGGGAACACTTAGTTCATTTTTTTATTGCACAACTTGATAAACATACATCTCTTGGACTACTAATATTTTATCTAGTTTTCTATGGAGCACTAGTTGAGCGATTCACTTGTGGAATTTTTGGATGTGGATATGATCTCTTTTCATGGATGTTTATGATGAAGCTTGTATGAAGGGATGGTAAAATAATTAGGTTAACTATTTTTATTTTGGTTTCATGCTTTATTAGATGGATGATGCAAGTTTTAAGCATGTTAGTATTATATTTGTTTCATGATCCTTGTTAAACTAACCATTTTTCCAAGACTTTGTGGAAGTAGCATGTTAGCTGCTTCCCTTGATCTATCCTTGAAATTTGAGAGCCTTGACTAAAAGTTTCAAACCCTAGGGTAAGTATGTTCACTTTCCCTAGTCCCTTTGAATTTTGTTTCTAATCTAAAATTTGCTCTGACTTTGTTATGCTTGTTGACTCTATTTGTCCCAGATTGAGAAGGCACTAGTCTTCTCTCTCTTGTGAAAATCCTTAAAACCCTAAAATCAATTTTTTTTTTTTTTTTTTAGGGTACATTAGGGTCTATTTACAAAAAAATGATACAATTTCAACATTTATTGACTTGAACATTGATTTCCTAGCCTTAGGAATTGTTTAGACAAGTAACAAGGACATTTTATGCATAATTTCTAGCCATTAATTACGGTTGGTGTCTAGGGTTTAAGTGTTGTTACATGTTTTGTAGCCATATAAAATGGATGTAGTTTATTTTTTATTTACTCATAATTTTAACCCCTGGTTCACATTTTATTATCACATATTTTGGGGCTAAATTTAGTGGTTTTTTTTTTTTGGTAATTGAGGCTAAACTATATTAATTCGAAAATAAAGCATTACATGTGCTACAGGCTGAGTTGGTAAGCTGCGCTTAACCAATCCCAACCTTTGTTGCTTTCATAGTTGTGCATGTATGGGGCTTCCTCGGAGGAAACCAGCCCTGAAATAACATCAGACATAATATTACAAAATGTGCCATGGCACTAGTGAAAGTAAAGGTTCTGTGATAATAACTGGCATAACAAAAAACTAAAAAAATTTGAGCTGCCATGCAGTCATGGGTATTCTGCATCATCCTCGTTATTTGGATCTTCCTCCTCAATACGACATGCGTACTCTTGCGCAATGGCCTCCTCTTTAGCAGTTGGTCGACGCGGAGGCCAAGAAGCATGTGCGCAGAGGATGGGAGCGACAAGGTACTCAGCATCCGATACTCGCGTCCAGGTGCCCTCCGAGTCCATTATCCAAACATCTGTGTCTTCCCCCTCTTCCTCCTATGCCAGAAGAGGCTCGGTCTTGCGGGGGCTGGGGCGCTCTTGGTGTGCAATGGTGGATTTCCTTGGTTCGCTTCTGCCTCTCTGCGTTTCATGAGTGGGGGCCTCCTCCTCCTGGTCATGCGCAGGGCTCTGTGGGGCCTCCCTAGCATGACTGCCCGAAGAGGAGCCCTCAAAGGAATTCAAACAGTTATCGGGCCATCACTGGTAGTGTCCAAAAAACACACCTCTTTGGGCTCCTCTGATTGTTCTTTGGTGCAGTCTCAAAGCCATGGACAGGTAAAGCAGAGGGTAGATGGGGGGCTAAGAGGTATGGAGGAGAGGCTCTGACCAGAGACAGGGAGTGCACAACGTGGTGCTATTGGACAGGGAGGTGTGCAAGTAGAGGATGCACAACTGGGGGAGCTTGGTGACGGGAGCACACAGGCTGGAGAAACTAGCAAGGCAAAGGGAGCCGAGGTGAGGCGGGCATTCAAGGGGGTGCGCAGTTGGGAGGATTCTGCGCGGTGAAACTCTGGGGGGGTGGCTGCGCAGCGAGCGGGGCCCACAGGAGGGATAAAAATGAAATAGAAAACCTAGTAGGAGCAAACTTTGAGTAGAATTATGCGGAAGGGCCTCCCCTTTTGCAGGCCTGTGGCATAAGCATAGATGTTGTGCATTATTATGAATCGCTCGCAGATGCATGCTGCGACAGTTTTCATGTGGAAGCATGTACTTTGAGTTATGGCAGAGCGTCATATCCATCCAAGAGATCATTCAAATGATTGCAACTGAGAGGTACCACTAAGGGTGGTTGCTGGCATTGTGTATCTTCATGACGCCTTGCCTCTGTCACGTCATGTGAATTATTGCATAAGGGTGGATCCACTTCAAGTGAAGGTCTGTATTGTAGATATTTATCATCTCGAACATGGGAGAGACTATTTTCATACGTGCTTCCAATGTCACCCACATCCAGGGAGAGATAGTCCTTTTGGATGAGAGTTTGGCATTCTCTTCTTAAGGAATCATCCTCAATCTCAGAGAGGAACAATGTTACCGATGAAATAGGTAACCACAATGTTACCTACTTTTTTTTGGTAGCATAAAAAGCACCCGATTTTGAAAAGTGGTGATGCAGAATCACCATTTTTTTTTTTGGTGCACATTTTTGACACTCTAAAATTTTTATTTATGAAGTATGAATATTTGTTTTAAAATGTTAGTGATTTTCATGCTAATTTTGAAATGTATTGATGCAGCATCAAATTTTTTTTATTTTTTTTATTTTTTAGAGGTGATTTTTATGCTAATTTTGAAACGTATTGGTGCTGCATCAACCTTTTTTTTTTAGAGCAGTGATTTTCATGCTAATTTTGAAACGTATTGATGCTGCATCAACCTTTTTTTTCTAGAGCAGTGATTTTCATGTTAATTTTGAAACGTATTGATGCTGCATCAACCTTTTTTTTTTAGAGTGGTGATTTTCATGTATGTAATAAAACACAAACTTAGATTAAAAAAAAATATAAAAACAGTAAAAAAAACCAATAAAAATGTAAAAAAAAACAAAAATAGCTCATAAAAAGAAAAAATTTAAACAAAAATAAATAAAAAAAACAAAAATATTTGAAAATTATATCAAAGGAAATGACAAAATTTGAAGAAAAAAAACACATAATTTAAAGAAAAAAAACAAAAATTCACCAAAAAATTAAAAAAAAAAAAATCAAAAACATTTTTTTTCGAACTTATTAAAAAAAACAATATATTTAAATATATATATATATTTAAAAAAAATTTAAAATAATTAAAATTACAAAATTAAAATTTAGGAAAAAAAAATAAAAAAATAAAAAATTTAAATTTAAAAATATAAATTAAAAAATAATAATAATAATAAGGAAAAAAATACAACTTTTAAAATTTACAAAAAAAACAAATTAAAAAAAAACAATTAAAATTGAAAAAGAAAAAGAAAATAAAAATTAAAAAAAAAAAAAAAACCTATCATTAAAAAACAAAAAAAATGAAAAAAACCACGTGCAAATAATTAAAAAACAAATATACATAAATTAAGTGTTTTTTTTTTTTTTTTAGTGAAACCATTTATAGATTTTAAAAATCAAAAACTAAATAAACGAAAAAAATAAGAAAAACAATTAAATTAAATTAAAATTTAAAAATTTTAATAAATAAATTTTAAATTTTAAATTTAAAAAAAAAATTATTCTATAATATTAAATATAAAAAAAAAATTAAACAAATTGAATTTAAAATAAAAAAATTGGATTAAAAAAATAATTTTAAATTTTTTGAAATTCAATTTTTTTTTTTAATCAAATAAAAATAAAAATATTAAAAATTAAAAAAAAATTAAAAAATAAAAACAAAATCAAATAAAAAATAGATGTAAGTATATATTTAAAATAAAAAAAACGAATTTTACTTCAAATCAGTAAAATTTAAAAAAAAACAATTAAAAAAAAAAAAATTTAAAAAATAAATTAAAAAAAAACAATTAAAATTTTTTTTAGAAAAAAAATCAATTAAAAAAAAAAAATTAAAAAAAAAACAATTTAAAAAAAAAAATTAAAAAAAATCAATTAAAAAAAAATTAAAAAAAAAAACATTTAAAAAAAAAATTTAAAAAAAAAAGCAATAAAAAAAAGTTTTATATGGGGGCGGCCCGCCCCCATATAAAACATTTTTTTATTGATTTTTTTTTTAAATTTGTTTTTTTAAATGTTTTTTTTTATTTTTTTTTTTAATTGATTTTTTTTAAAAAAAAATTTTAAATTGTTTTTTTTTTCAATTTTTTTTTTTTAATTGATTTTTTTTTTTAATTTTATTATTTTTTTGTTTTAAATTTTTTATTATTATTATTATTTTTAATAATTTTTATTAAATTTCGCCCATTTTTTTTATTTAATTGATTTTTTTTTTTTAATTTCATAATTTTTCATTGTTATTAACTTTTACTTTTAGTTTTTTAATATAATTTTATAAAATTCAATAAATTTTTTATATTTTTTTTAATTTATTTCGATTTAATCCACTTTTAATTGATTTTTAAAGTTTTTAAAGTTTTCGTTTAACAATATATATATATTTTTTCTTTTATATTTAAAATTTATTTTTTCTTTCAAAATTTATTTGTTTATTCATTTATTTATTAAAATTTAATATTTTTGTTTTTAAATTTAATTTGTTATTTTAATATTAACCTCTTTTTTTTTAATTTAATAAAATTTGATGTATATACCTATTTTAATTTTGAGTTCATATATATATTTTATTTTTTATAATTTAAATTTAATTTATTTTTTATAGTTTATTTGTTTTTTTAATATATATTGTTTTAAATTTGATATTTTTATTGTATTTTATTTTTATTTTTTATTTTTAATTATTTTATTTTTTTTTCCTTTTAATTTGAATAGTGTTTTTTTTTTTTAAATTTTGAATTTTTAAATTTATTAAAATTTAATATATTTCCTTAAATTTAATTATTTGTTTTAATTTTTTTTTTCTTTTTTTAAATTTAATAAGCATTTTCTTTTTCTTTTTTAAATTTAATTTCTATATTTAATTTTTTTAATTTCCTTCCTTTTTTTACTTGTTTTTTTTTTTAAATTTAATATTTTTATTTTGTTTTTATTTTTATTTTTTAATTTCTATATTTTTTAAAATTTCAATCTTAATTTTTTTTTGGTTTATTTTTTATTTTTTTTTTCCTTAAATTTTAGGTTTTTTTAATGATTGAATTAAAATTTTTACTTTGTTTTTATTTTTATTTTTTTTATCTTCATATATTTTTAAATTTGAAGCTTTTCAATGTTTTTATTTTTTTAATTTATTTTTTTTTCTTAAATTTTAGGTTTTTTTTTAATGTTTGAATTTTAAAAATTAAAAAATGTTACTTCTATTTTTAAAAATGCCAAAAGTATGACACAATTTTTTTTTTGTTATTCCAGCATCAACTGGTTTTGTTTTGAGGGTGCTTTTTCAATCCTTTTTTCAAGAAACAATTTTGTTTTTACCATAATTTTATAAAATGTTGAAATTTGACCTTAAAAAAAAACGAAGTGCGTTCTGGAAGACACACTTTTTTTTTTTGGGGTGTTTTTTCAATCCTTTTTTCAACAAACAATTTGTTTTTTAGCATAATTTTAGAAAATGTTGAAATTTGACCTTAAAAAAAAACAAGTGCGTTCTGGAAGACACACTTTTTTTTTGGGGGGTGTTTTTTCATGTTTTTTGAGAGTTTTTGGGCTAGAGTTCCCGTTTTGAGGTCAGGTTACCTATTTCATCGGTAACTATGTTGAGGTTGGAGTAATGCAGCTCTCTATGGCTTTCCACACCCTTGTTGGCTAGGATATCTGCAATAGTGTTCGATTTCCTGTGCACATGGTGAAAAGTTATTTCCTTGTGATTTTGTATCAACTGTTCCAGGATTTTTAGCCTATTAGTGAGCCTCCAACTGGTCGATACCTTTTTGGAGGAAGAGACATGGATAATTCGAGTGGTTTCCTATGTGATAATTTGCGAATCTCCTTCCATTTCCAGAGAAAAATAACTGAACTTGATGGCTCTAGAGATTCCCTGGATGAGTCCCTCTATCTTTGCAAAATTGTTGCTATCCCGTCCCATATTGCCATAGAAGACTAGAAGGGGATTTCCCTGAGTTTCCTAATGATACCTCTGAATCTTGCATTTCTTGGGTTGCCTTTGGAGGCTCCGTCGAAGTTACATTTGAAGAAACCATTTGAAGGGGGATTCCATTATTCCGGAGCGATGGTTATTTCTATGTTCCCTAGGGGGTTTTCCATAGGGGTGTTTATGCTCTTGTGCCAGTTTCTCCATATGTTATGCTTTGCATTAGATGTTAGGAGGTATTCATTACTCCTGGGAGTTATGGAAAGGGTTTTTGTGAGATTTTCATGTATCCTTGCCCAGATTTTCTCTTGATTGGATGCCTTGTCTTTAAATATCCGACAATTCCTTTCTTTCCATATCTTCTAGATAAGGAGGCCTGGAATCAACTGCTAGAGTTTGTTTAGAAGGTTGTTGGAGTATGGATTTTCCATCACTTGCTGATGGTGCTGATGATGTTACCCCTTTCTCTGTTGGTGTGTCTGCATAGATTTTTGATCATGTCCAACAAAGCGTTGGATATGGGGCAGAGGTCCAACAAATGGTCGATAGTTTCAAGGTTTTCCTGGCATAGAGGGAATTTTGAGGGTCCCACAAAACCTCGCTTCAATATATTTTCCCATGTGAGGATGCGTCATTACTGAGCAACCATAGAAAAGTGGCTACTTTGGGCCAGAGCTTGGCAAACAATATCTTCTTCCATATGAGATTGGATGGATCTGGGTTCTACTGTTGTAAGGGATTGTAGGCTTCCTTAGTGGAGTAATTCCCACTTGATGTATGACCCCATCAAAGAATATCAGGTCCTTGTTGGGCTCTGATTTTTCTTTTAGTTATTAGTTCCTTGCAAATGTCTCTGTGATTTTCGTTGTTCCAATCTTCTTGCCATCTGTTAGTATGTATCTAGGTCCTGTAGCCCTGAGTTGTGTCATTGGTCCAAAAATCCTGCACACAGCTCCGCTGCCTTACCTGTAATACTCTGATCCAAAGGGGTATGGGAAAAATTGAGGAGAGGCTAGGCATTTGCTATCAGGAATCCTCCCAGAATCTGGCTTGAGTACCACTGCACATCTCCCATAGGTTATGGGTTTGGATCAACTGTTTTTGGTTGCTGGACGCTTTCCATATTTGGGATCCTCCTAGATCTATGTTGAATCTTATGAGGTCCTCCTTGGGCCAGTTTCTTGTATGTTTTCCTGCCCATAGGTTTGCCCTAGGTGTGTGAGGTTTGGAGAGCCATTTCCACCAGATACTGCCCCCCATGATACTGTTGTTGTGCTCTGGATATCACAGCTCTAACCCACCATGAACTTTTGGTTTGCAGACTTCTTCCAATTGAATAATGCCCATTTATTTTTCTCTTCGGTTCCTCCACAGAGGAAAGTCCTTTGTATTTTGCATATAGCTTTGAGGACCCATTTCGGGGCTACAAGAACTGAGAAGAGGTAGATGGGGAGAGACTGAAGAACTGATTTTATGAGCACCATGCGGCCCGCTATATTGAGAGAACAGTGGGTCTAGTTGGATAGCTTGGTTTCCATTCTGTCCACATCCAATTATTTAGAAGGGCCAATGCTATATTCTAGAGCCCTACAAGATGCAAGGCAAAGGTTGGGTTGCACATAAACAAGATCCTTTGCCTATTGTGAGCCCAACCTGTTGCGCTTCATAGAATGAATAAAACCATAAGTGTTTCAATTCCTTTATGATGATGAGGAGATTGCCACTTGTGAAAGAACACGAATGGAAATGTCTTTCAAATGTACGCCATTTTCTCCATGGAAAACCCACCCCCTAATTGGATTCACAACGCTTCTCTTCTTCAAAGCTGATATATATGAATAATCATCTAATATTGTAGCAAAATTGGAAAATTCTTCCTTGACCTCCCTATGTAGATGAGTTGGAAACATTCTCATAAGGGCTCTTTTCACCCCATTAGCCACCTCTCTATCCTTATGGGGTGCCTTCCTATTCCCATTTATTTTAGCAATAAGATCCTCATCATAAAATTTGGGGTTCAAGGAAAGTGCTAAAGTGTGCAATGGAGCATTGAAATTGTTCCACCTATCAACAATGATTTTCTTGACTAAATAAGAAAAATGATCATCAATAAACAAAAGTTGTGGAGACTCTTATGAAATTATTTCCACAATTTTCTCAACCATGATATCCATGCCATCATATACCTCTACTAAGAAAGGTTGGTCAGTGCCAACATTCTATAGAAGCTCAAATGCAGGGGTTGTGAACTTTAGCAAGAAATATATCTTGCTCCATGACTCCTCATTAAGGCACAATCTATGCACCATATATCCCCGCTCTGAATCTGCCCATATCCACTCATCCCAAAGTTTACTCACCACCATATAAAATAATGGTTGCTTAACCTCAACAAGGCGACACAACATTAGGAAGTTTGAGGCATATCTTGTCTCAACAACTTTTAAAAACTCCAATTTGGAGTACTCTAGAAATATTGCTTGAGATTGGTGGTGGTTTATGGTGAATTTAACAATCTCCCTTACTGCCCCTATGATTTATTTATCCATGGAAATTTATTATCTATCTCCTCTAAGATTATATTAAGATTATGGGAAATGTAGGGTGTCCAAAATATGTGGTCATACCTCCCCTCAATAATTAAACCTGCAACTTTGGAAACTAGTGCCTTATCTGTGATAACTTGCACCACCCTGTTAGCTCCTATTTTTTCAATAGATTTTATAATAACATTAGCAATGAATTGTGCATATTTTACCTCTCTTGAGAAATCTTCCGCATATACAAACATTGCTCCTTTTGGTGCAGTGGAAATGATATTTATCAATGGTATGCACATTGTATCTGTCCATCCATCTGAGACTATGGTAATCCAAAAGCTACACCAGGAAGAACGAATTGGTGATAAGATATCGTCCACAAGGTTCTTATCATTTTTGAGAAGCTAAGTTCTAACTTTCTCATAGTTGTTCCCTTGTACCCTTGAGGATATTTTTTAATTGCCCTTATCATATCTTTCCAATAAGGAGAGTGTACACCATTGAATGGGATACGACATGCATAGATGCAGCTAGCCACTCTGGAATCAAAATTTTCTCTCGCTTGCACATTCAACAATTTAGCAATTCTGCTATCTTGAATTAAAGAAAATGCCCCTATGGTATTTTTGGGTGGTGGTTTTCCTTGTTGTTGAGTGGATTTCCTCTTCCTTTCTTCAACTACAATCTTTAGCTCAATGTTTAGTGGAGCTTGAGGAGTAGCTTGAGTAAGATTTTCATGTCTTATTTTAATTTCATATGCCTCATATTTCTCTCTATGATATGCGCTCCTCACCAATGGATCTGTTTTTTTTGTGCAACTTGCAATCCACTGTCCTCCTGCATCCAAAAGACGTGCCTTCATTTTGAGGTAGGAGCCCTTGTACGAATTACTGCAAAGATTACATCGCCATTCCCATGAGCCAACACATCCACATCTTTGAAGCTTCTGAACATGCATAAAAAGAGGATAATATTCAAACCTCGGGCTGGACTCGGGGCTTGAAATTTCACCTTAGTTGGAAGCCATTGCTGCAAAAAAAAATATATAAAAAAAAAACAATTCTGTAAAGAAAAAACATTTTTCATATTTTTGGAAGCATAAAACCTCTAAAAATAGAATAAATGGTGGGAAAAAACTAAGAAACTGAATGCTTCTTACCCAAATTAATTTTTTGTAGCTAAAGCTACCCAAAAATGCCATAAAAGATGAGAAATATGGCTGTAGTTGAGCCAAAAACCAAGAATGTCGTAGCTAGAAACTCCCTACTCCAAATCTTCTTGTGAAATGCCATTCTCTTGCTACTGAAATCTCCTTTGCTCACTGTTGAAAATGCCCTAGCTGAAACCACTTCTTTCTTCCTCTTTTCTCCTTGCTAAAATCATTTGTCTTCAAGTGAAACAACTGCTCAATTCATGTGATGAGGGAATGAGGCGAGAGTCTTTTTATAACTTGCGAGAGCCATCTAAAAACATCCAAAATATATTTTTTTCAGCACCAAAAAAAAAAACACCACTTAAAGGCAGAAACGTCGCGGTATGCCCAGAAATGGGGTCAGGCCCAACGTTGCCTGCAACATAGATATAAAGTGTTATATATTAAAAATAAGTGTGAATATTAGTTGATAGGTTGTAGAGTTTGGTAAGTTAAAAATAAATGTTAATATATATATATATATATATATATATATATATATATATATATATATATATATATATATATATATATATATATATATATATATATATATCATCGAATTTAATAACAAACCTTATCGAGAAATTAAAATTCAAATCGACTTTAATCGTTGTCGAATTCAAACTCGAATCATGTGACATAGTTTTGCATTAGGGTTCTAGATTTTGCTGTAACATTGCCCTTTTTAACTGAGTGTAATCTAGATCGACTTTGCACCCTCAAAGATTTGTAAATTTATTTTACTTCTAGAAATATCATAGGTTGGAATATTTTCCTTGGTTCTACTCATAACATGGCTAAGCTATTATTGTAAAGAAAATTGTTTTGATTCCTCTTCAATAACACTGCACATTCTTCTAACATTAGTGAGTTGCCTTTAATAAATGTATACAAAATTGACGACCCATTTGATTGCATCCCACCCACAAAAATATCCATCCTTTAGGGTATTTAGGTTATGACATAAGTTTCAAATGTGTTTTATTTCTTCCTTGTATGATTGTTGTTTGAGATGGGAGATGTTACAGTGAAATCTTGTATGCTAGTGCACTAGGTGACTAAGATAAAATGCAACAATGGAAGTGTCACCATTGTCACCTTAGCAACTGCTCCCCTTGTTTTAGTGATGGAAACAATCCAACACAAGGAGGGCTTCCCTAGTATATTTTAGGGATCAAATAATCCAGTCAACTTAAGCTAAGTGTCCCCTAAGGGTTCTATAATGTTTTTCCATTAAACATTAAAGATAAAAATTTTGAGTTTAAGGTAGATTAGTGAATAATTTCCATATTTGAGTTAAAAGGTTTCTATCGCTCTTATAGAAGCTTAGGCCAATCAATAGAGGCCCAATATAGGTTCCCAAACACACAATATCAAGAATTTACACTTTTTCTATAATAAACTAGCTTGATAAATTAGAAATTGCAGCAATATAACAATTTATGAAAGTGACGAATTTAGCCTCGGAAACTGTAAAATGAGGGCTAAGATAAAAAGTAAATAAGAGGCAAAATTACAACAAAGTTTGAGTGGTCAAAGAGGCATAGAAAAATAAATAAAACCTTGTTTCCAACCCTAATTAATGGCTAGAAAATGCACATAAGATGTAACTTTTACTTATCAAATAATCCCTAACACTATGACATTAACATCCAAGTCAATAAATGTTGAAAATATACGTTTTTTCTGTAGTAAAACCCTAATTTACCCGAAAACAATAAAAAATGATTTTAAGAGTATAATTGATTGTCACAAAAGAGAAATGACTAATGCCTTCTCACTCTTTGGGCTAATGGCGTTTAGGAACACACATCCATAGGGAAAAATGGAGTGGATACAAGACTCAAAAGGACTAGGGTATGTTAATCTACTAATCCTAGGGTTTTGAATCAAGGCTTTCAATTTCCAGAAATGAATTAAGGGAAGAAACTATGATGCTACTTCCTCAAAGACTTGGAATAAGGGCTTATTTTAGACAGATGATGAGACAAATAATATTCTAACATGTTTAATACTTGATACAGTCATCGAATAAAACATTATCTAGGATAAAAGAAGTTAACCTACTATAATTACCACACATTCATCCAAGATTCACCATAATCATCTATGAAAAGACATCAAATCTACACTAATGAAGTCCCCAAGAAAGCCACTCAACTAGTGCTCCATAGTGAACTAGGGAAAATAATAATAATCCAAGAAATTTAGGTCTCTCAAGTTGGGAATGATATAAATGAGCCTATATTTTTCCCTTATATACTAGCACAACCAAGCCCTTTGGCTCAAATTAGGTTAAAATCCCCTCAAATATAGCAAATCCATGATACAAGGTGGATAGGTCATCAAGTCGACCCCCAAAATAGTCTCAAATATCAAATTATAATGATAAAACATGAAAAATCCCCTTAAAAAGGCCACACTTGTGATTATGGAGGCCTTAAAAGGGTGATGCCATCCTCAAAAGGCATTTCTCTCCATAAAAAGGTGGAATGAATAGTCCAAGGGGCATGTCTCCTCATCAAAAGTCATTTCTCGTCATTAATAAATGCCCTCTCAAGTCAAATGTCTTCCTCCTCAAGCCACACATCATGTAATAGGGCACTACTTCATCATGTGGGAGCAATGTCCTAGTTCTAATGGGCAATGCCCAAGGTGCCAAGGGTGGAGGAGGGCATTTGGAGGTTTTCCAAGTCATCATCAAGCCCAATGCTCTCCATCAAGTGTACAACATCCATCATGAAGTGGAAGTATCTCCAAAGGGTGTGCAATAAAAATCCATGAAGTGTAGGAGAAGCATCATCAACATCCTCCAAAGGAGCATGAACATTTCTAGAGCATTATTAAATGCAAGCTCAATGCTCTAAGAAATATCAATTAGTATGGACATAAGATCCATTGAAGCATAAAAAGTGGACCATATTCAATGTTAAAGCCATGCAAGTATATCATACAAAGTATCTTTTTCAAGCTTCACACTAGCTTAAGACCTTATAAAATCTTCCATATTTAGGTTTGGGAGAATCATAAAATGCCCATATTAGATGTTCTTCTCCCTAGGGGGAGGACCAATTCCTAGGTTGAATCTTCATTTAATTGGTGTGAGAGATAAGTGATATGGTTTGGGGTGTTCTGCATGAGAGGTGTCATAGTCTTATACATGGGTTATGCGAGACCCTCATCCATGAGGGAGAACTTACAATAGTTGAGATAACCTTTCCTTGACATTTATTTTTCCACTCTCTACTTACACTTTTCATTGTTTTGATTGGATTACCCAACAAGCTTTCATTGATTTTATTTATCCCCTTTTAAAATGGACAATTCATTTTTCATAGTAGTTGGGATGTTTTCTTTAAGTCTCTTTTTACTTTAAATATACATGATATGCATGGGACTACAATGACGGCCTCAAATACGAGGGTAGAGCTCAAGTTTACTTTTGTATTTTGATTTTATATTCATCCCTTTCCACTTTTGTGCATTTTAACAATTAGCACATGTGTTTAATTTATTTATTTTTTGTAGCTACATCAACCTCTGAGCATTTACAAGCCCCTCTTCTTATAGGATGAGGCAAACAAGAAAATGGTACAAGAAAATAACAACCAAAAAAAATAAAGGACAAAAAACTAGGTACAAAAGGAAAGTGTTAAGTATGGAAGGATGTGGACATGTTACTTATAGAAAGGACTCCTATTCGTGCCCCTCCTAGATAGTGAAGGAAAAGCCCCATGGTGAAATAAGGAAACAAGTATAACTTCCAAGCATCACGATGCATTATTTAATTTCAATCCCTGATCCTTAATTAAATTCCTTTAACATTAAATACACAAATTTTGTATGAAACAATGGCTAATGTACCTCATGGTCATTAAAATACCTTCATTGGAAGAGCATGTTAATCAAGTAAATGGGATAATCAATGAATGGGTGAGAGGCTTTTGAGAAGTTTCTATTCAAGGATCATCTGAAGATGCTAGCTAGAAATCTTCATCATGTGAGAAAACAATTCTCCTATTGTTACCCATGTATATGCATGTCTAATAGGATATATTGAGCATAAATCTTGACTTTGGGGCTTTTCTTTGGCCTTTCTCCCCTATCTTAAGAGATGAATAAAACAATACGCCAATGATCATGTAGAGGAAGTTTTCCCAACACTTTAACAAGTCTTCATCTCATGTAATCAAAGAAGAAAAATAGTTATTCTTAAAAAATGGCTTGGTATATTTGGTTCAATACTCTTTTACTACATTCTTTGAAATTTGGACCAAAACTAGAACTCAAGGGAATCCTAACAATGGAATTTGTTGGGTTCATATAGCCCGAGATTGGCCTTCATGCCATTCTAGGCTATTTGAACCCTTGGTGATATTTGGATATGTGGAAATTCTTCTTGAGTCTCAACATTGTTAGTCTACACATGACAACCATATGGATTTTGGGAGTGCATCGATTTCTAAATCTCATAAGGATGCTCCCTCTTGTGCATCATTGGAGGCGTGTTAGTCATCGATATCAAAATATCCCTTGATAACAAAATCTTTTGGATTAATACCATGACCAATAAAAACAAGTACCAATGTTAAGGACATTAGGAGGGATTTTCCTCCTTTACCTTAAACATGGTTAATAGAAAGAGAAAAATTTGGAAAAATTATCTGAAGTACTGTCTGTAGAATAAAAACAACTACCTTAAAATTTTGTAGAGTCAAATATCTTTAACCCGGAATGTTTTCAGTTCTCCTGTAAGTATTGGATAATCTAGCGCCTCCTTTGTGCTCGCATGTGATTAAACACCACCAAGAATCTATTAACTCGGCGATGTGTCCGTTTACTAACACCTCGTGGGTTTTGTGTAATGATAACCGGGATTCCATCATGGCATTAGAAATCAGAAGAAATATTTGAAACACCCTCGAATTGAAGTTAGGGGTATTTTTTGGGCATTGGATAATCTAGCACTTCGTTGTTTCATGACATGTACTTAACTTCGCCTCTAGTATCCATTAACTATGGCTATGCGCTCCTTTTACTATCGCCCTTAAGCTGGCTATCAGCATCAGTGATTCAAAATCTCAACAGCTTTAGGAAAGGGTTTGTAAGGCTTCAAAGATAACATGATACTACCTTATTGGCGTAACTCAACATGGAAATAACTGTCTGGCTTCCATGAGGGTTAAAAGGCATTTGAAAAAGGCCACAATTTGTAATCGGGGGAAACAAATTCAATTATTTAGGTTTTATTCTTTGCCTTCGTCAATTCCCCACATTTATAATCCATTGAGAGTTAAGGCACGGGGATGTACCTGAGTACTCATGTTTTCCACCCTTGAAAGGATAATAGGAGGGCCCATTATGCTCCTTGGACCACAACCAAGTTTGTAATCTTCTTTGGTTAATAACATGAAAATCTAGGTCTCAGGGTAAGTAGTATAATAATTTTAGACCCAACATTTTACCCTTATTTAAAACCATAATAAAACTTCATTAGAAATACAGGCAATGTGGAGGCCTAACCTTAAACATTCCCAATGTATTTATCAACATTTTCCTTCACATTACATGAAAATCATTAATTTTTTCTTTGGATATTTCTCCTGGCCAGGGTTTATGGGGTTGATGTATTGATTGATGGAGTATGTGGGCCCCCCCTTCCACCTAGAGTAAAAGTTGAAGAATGTAACTAGGTTGGGTATTCATAAACTCGTACTAGAGTAAAATGTAATATATTTGTCAAAAAAGAATTTATGATTATTTTAATTGACTTAATAAAGCATGGGTTTCATTCCTTAGTCTATTTTTCATAGGTCAAGCCTCTCCATTTTATTCTTTAGGGATTGAGTCAGCATATCTTGTCATGTTGAACCTCCATTTCCAAAGTTCTCAGATGTCACCTCAAAAGAATAATCATCAAGTTGGCTTCCATAAGAGAACTCAAGTCCACTCCAATCCCCAGAAGACACAATTGTTCAAAGATCTGCCATGCTGCTTATTTAACTTGGAGACAAACTATCTATATGTAGGCAGGTCTTCACATACTACAAATACGGGAACTCAAACTAATCACAGAGATAATTTCAGGTAACCATGTGAAGTCTTATCTTAAATCATGTATGTCGGTCAAAGTTATTATAGTAATACGCTTTCTGACAAGCACAATATACAGATACATTTCTATGATATTACAAGGACAAGTCTCGACATTAATTGCAAAGATGAACTCTATTTACAGAGACCACATGTTAGGAGAGATTGCACATCCAAGGTAAGTTCAAGTCAAATCAGAGATGATTTCAAAGATAAGTTCTGACATACCTCTATGAGAGACAATGCAAATTACAATAGAGACTTTTGTGATACATCACGTTGAAAAGGCCCTGGCATACCACAAAGGAGAAGGTTCACGTAACAGCACACATTAACAAAGGTCTCAAGTGTTATCACAAAGGACAAATGCAGGTTATCTCATGAGTAAATATGAAAAGGTTGACTTGATAGATGCGGGGTGGTCTTGAGTCTAATTTGTATGTCTTGGTCATCTCATCTGCTTTTAACTAATTATGTACTACCTTCTGGCCTTCTTAGAGTGGGGTTTTTCCTGATACGTGAAGCCACATCTTCGTGTCTCTTATATTTATTATTGTCACATTAGTCTTGCTGAAAAGAGATAAATTGAAAGAACAATAATAATAAATTCTAAATCATCACAAGAAATTTTCATAATAAGAGAAAAATATTTAACTTACTCTTGATTTCTCACCAAGAGACACACAAATTTTTATATTTTTAGAGAAATTATCTATCAAATCGTCTTATGGGTCAAGAACCTTGTAGACTCATGCATAAGAAATGACTCCACCGATGTATAAATGCATTCTAGAACTCACAAAATTCTCATGGGGTAACCCTTAGAACCCACTTAAATATTGTCCACCTTAATAACAGATGATAATGATTAATTTGTGCTTTGGGACTGGGACTTGAAATAGGGGCTTGGGAGGTTGATGGCTAAGTGACTTCTAGGCAATAATTTTGTCTTTCCACCTAGAGGCACACAAACTTGAGATTTTTAAAGAAATTGACTTGTCAAATACCCTTTCAGTTCATGCGTCAAAGAACCCTTATAACCTAATTGCATATGAAATTACCAATTGGTGCATAAATGTGTTCTTAGAACACCCAAAGTTGTGTGGTTAACCTGGGTATTTTACCTAATCTGAAGCAGACAATTGAATGACCTTGATGAGAAATTTTCGCTCCATTCAAGAAGGATAGCTAAGTCTCGACACAACCATGCAATGCAAACACCACTAAGTAAAATAATTTTCTTATTTAAAAAGAGGTGGAATGAAAGAACTATGACAATAAAAACGGCAACCAAACACAAGGAAACAAAGACAAACTCTGGAGGTAGTTCTTCATTTTGAATTAATAAAATGAGTGGGAGATCATCCTTATAAATGATTATGAGTTATCTTAGCCAATCCACTTATGAATGGGATAGACCGTGAAAAAACTGAAGTGACATAAAGGATAAAGCACAAAATAACCTAAATTCTGAAATGATTTTATCAATGCTTATGTCCGATATCTAATTAATTATTACTAATTTATATTAATTAATAAATTTCTCCCATAATGGTTTTTCAATCTACCAACTAACCAAGCTTATCCCGAGATTTACATATTTATTAGGGCCCAAAGATTTGTAAAATGTTCATAGTTTTTCCCTTGAGGGAAAATACCGTGTCCGATGATCCATCCTTTAAACTGCTCGATGAAGTGATAATATATCTCAACATGCTTACATGCTCTTTGAAGATTGGATTCTGGATAGTTTGGGCACCTAAGATTGTTGTAACAGGGACGCTGACTTTGTTTGCTACATCTTCTGCTGTATGAAAGCATCTCATTAAATTCTCACACACTCCTTTTTCTACTACTATTCAATATTCTACTTTTATTTATTGAAAGCACTAGTGCATGTTTCTTCTTGCTAGTTCATGTGATTGCACTCTGTGCCAAGTGGCCAACATACATCACCAAGTGGTTTTTTTGTCCATAGAACTTGCTCAATTTGAATTTTTACAAGCACACAACCTTAGGTCTTTGATTTTTATATAAAGGCATTGAAGTCAAGTGTCCTTTCACATTTATCAACACCCTCTTTGCTATAGTTTAATGTCCACTTTCAATATTGTCATGAATTTGCAAATAAAGCTCATAAAGTAGCTAAATTAGGCCTAATGGAACTATTGTATTTCAATCTACTCAACTAGCCTTCATATAGAATAACTCATGAACTACTTTCTGAGTCAGCCTTGGTTGAAATATTCAACCTTTTCCATAGGTGTAGTTGAGATTTTTCACTTATCAATTAATTCCTATTTATAAACTCGAGCATATTTTTTGTGAGACAAAAATTATACTTATTTGCCAAACCTCTACCTCTAGATAAGTTATGTAGAAGGTTTAGATCAATCATTTCAAAATCTATACCTCATATAAGATTTGATTCACTTAATGTAACATTCTGTCTACTATCAGTAATGATGACGTTGTCCATACATATGACTCCAGAATGATAGCATTACAAATGATTTTGACATATAAATTGATTTTAAAGGACTCTGTTAAATAAGTGTTCAATCCAAGTACCTATCGATCTTAATATACCAAGCCATGGGTGCTTGTTTTGGGAAATATAGAGGTTTTTTTAGCTTTGCAAACAAAAATGTTGTTTCTTTTAAACTTGAAAACCCTATGGTTGATACATGAGATTAATTCTCCAAATCTTTGTCGAAGGCAATTTTGATATTATTTGATGGATCTTCCAAATAAATTAGCAAGGTCGTTACAAAACTAATTGCTCCCTCGTAGTCAATATCCTCTAACTAAGAGTAAACCATTTTACAACAACTATGCCTTGTACTTATTGAATGTACTTTCTACCTTCGTATTTCTTATCTTGTACATACATTTAAAGCAATGGGTCTCTTCTGTTGAAAAATGAACTAGGTTAGTCTTCATAATTGTATTTGAGCCATAATGAAATGTACTTATAAAAAGAATTAAAAGAAAAATTTATTATTCTTATTATGACTTATTAAAGTACGTGGGTTTCATGCGTTTATCAAGTATGTTAGTCAAAGTCCCCATTGAGACTTCTAGGATTTATTGAGTCAATAGAATCATTGGGATATTTAGACCTTCTTGGGATTTTTGAATCGTGAAAAGAATTATTTTTAGTAAAAATGAATTATGTCACCTCCACACCAAGTCGACCAAGAAGATCAAGTTAGTTCTCAAGGAAGGTAATTCGAATTTCACCGTGGCTTCATATATTGAAGAAATTAAATTAATGGGATTCATTCACGACAAAAGTTTGATCTAAAAGAGAAGAATCTATGAAAAGTGAGAAGTTCCAAAGAAGAAGGACAATTATGGGTGTGATCAAAGAAGCTGGGTTATCTTTCTATCTCAAACATGTGATTTTTGGCTACAATCGCTAGTCTGGGTTACAACATCGAGGTCGTGGTTACGTTACTTAATAAGAAGTTATTTTATGAATATCAAGGTCAAGTTCTGCTATGACATCAAGAATTTCTTTACGACATCACACGTAATTGTTATTGACATCACGTCGAAGCAAAACATCAAGCTCAGTACCATATCAAGGTCAAAGTGTTGTTTCAAGGTTTCTAAGATGTTGCATTAAGATCGAATTTTCTAGGTTGAAGATACTATTGCATCAAGTTTCGCTAAAATCTAGGTCGAAGACAATATTGGAAAGGATAACTGCTGAAAAAGGAAAGGCCGACTTGGTGTGGAGGAAGTATGTGTCTGGTTAAGAGTTCAGATTATCTCGTGTGAAAAATATTGAAGGAAGATTTATTGACCTGGTTTCCTCCTACCACGGGGCTTTCCGGTTTCGCCTATATCTCGGTGTCCCTAGTATTCGTGCTATTGTTTTGGTACTGATGAAATAAGATAAAAGAAGAACACAAGAAAGCAATGAGAACAAAATAATTTCACAAGTAATTATAAAATATAAGAAAATATTTCTTCTCTCTCGATTTTATAACATGCTATTAGAGTTAAGGTGAAGAAGAAAGAAAAGGCAGTAGAATATCTATTGAAACAAGTTGAGTAAGGGACCACATAAGAGTGCTTACAAGAAAATAAGTTTACTACCCTATGACAATGTCTAACTCCATAAAAGGAAAGAAAAAATTAGAAGGAGCATCAAATTACAAGTCATGGAAAAAGAGTGACAGATATAATCCTCGAAAAGAATAAAGTTTTTGATCCAAATAAAGGAAAAGTAAAGAAACCCATAGATGAATCATGAAGCGGTTATGAAAACAAAGTTTAGAGAAACAAAGATTTTGGCCATGAGCCTAATATATTTTCTGGGAATGCATGGTAAAAAATAGTCAAGAATAGGTCATAATATGTTTATAATAAAATAATGAGAGTGAAGAAGAGAAATTCTTGAATGATCAAGCCTGGCCATCATAAGAATAAAATGAATGTTCACACTCCAAAGGGTCACATAGTTATCACAAGACAAATACCCAGAAAAGGGATTATCTTGAGAATCCAGTGGAATAAAGGAGGAACATGATCAAACAAACTTGTTGAAGAAGTGTCACGAAGAAGAACAAGATGGAAGGATCCAAAGTCAAAGACCTATTTGTTAGGGACACTATCCTCATCAACTCCCGCCCAAGTCTTGAATTGTTTTATTTGATGAAGAAGTGCTATCACCAAGTTTGGATTAAGAGGGAGTTCTCTACCAATTTTCCAAAGCTGACAAGTATCTTACTCCTTTAATACGTTTTTTCATATTTGGTTTTTACACATTTCAAGTTTTTTTGTAATACTATTTACATTTCTATCGATATTTTTGCTTAGGAAATGCTTTCAAATACTAAAGGATTAAGGAAGAAGATCACAAGAAAAAGCATTGGATTACAAGATTTAAAGTATGAAACAAAGGTATGCTCTTAAACCATAAGCTTTGTTCTCTTCATGATAAAGGTACAATATATTCATTTCTTTTTTGCAATTCATTTCATTAATAATAAAATTTTTGTAAAGTTCAACCTTATTTTTATCATAACATATTTTACTGGGTGATCATCATTGACAAATCTACCCATCTCATATCTTTGATTATTCTTGTCAAACCTTAAAGAGGTTTCATAAAACCCTAACTTAAGGGTATTTCTCAATGATAATGTGTGAAACCCTAGCCCTATGTAGGGATATTGGTAAAAGTTCTGAAGAAAATGCTACTGTCATGTTTCTTGAAGCCTTTGATGATGTCATGTTTGGGTTTTGGTATGGTTATGAAAACCCTAAATTGCGGGTTGATTTAAGGCTTGAAATCCCAAAACTTTTAAGTTTTGTAAGTTAGGTTTTCATATTATGTATTGAAAATATAGATCTTTAGGTTTCAGTAGGCTTATGAGTACATGCCTTATGACCTAGGAATGAACTTCCTGATATATGTTTGTTCGCTTGATCAAGTTTGTTATATGTCTGGCTTAAACGTGTTTGTGTCAGTCAGTTTTCCGACATATGTTGTTATGATATGCATAATGTACGATGATGAAATCCTAGATATGCATATGTTGACCATATTGTTGATGGTCATAAGTCCTAGGGTTTGTATCATTATAATTTCAAGAATTCCTCGCATGAAATGGGCGAAAATAGAAAATTCTTGTTACTAAATTACTCATGTAACAACCAAATTGCTATTCCAGACTTTTCACAACTATTAGATATAATGTTCTTCAGTATATAGAGTAACTTTAGAGAATAGTAAGTTGTATAACCACTAACAACCACTGTTGTAGTATATTAACATAAACTATATGATATAATCATATTCATTTCTTATGATTCCTTAACTTAAAGTAATTAATCAGCATACTTGACATTATGAACATCACATCACGGCGAATCAACATCATCAAACCGAGACAATAATCAACCACATTATTGAACACCGCTTATGCCCTTCTCTGAAACCTCATAGGTGAAAACTCAAAATATTTAATTTTCTGTTATTAAATGCTCATGAGGGTGTTCACTCCCCTCACTCAATGGCTCATAAGCGAGTCCATCTTAACCATTGTCTTAAAATATTACAAGGAAATGCTGGCTTAAAATACAAAGTATCGAGTTTGGGGCCATTACAATCATTATGATAGCATCTACCCACTAATCTACACCTTTCATATATTTGTGGCATGGTTATTCTTACAATGGACTATCCTCAACTCACACTCATCCGCATGGAACATTAATTATTTACCTACCACCATATACATAATATATCCTTTGCACAAGTCACCATCATTTCCCTCATTGTTGTCATCAACATACATTGATTCTGGCAGATTAAGAAAAATAGTCAACCCATTCATAATTCTATACTAGTGATGCTTCTCCATATATTCATGTACATTTATGACATTCAAGCAAATATCATGGTATGCTTCTAATAACACCGTATATCCATGAAGTTATAAGCATGTAACCATCAAATGATGTATATAAGATATATATCACATTAACTAATATTTTCTCACATAAGCACACATTTCCGTAAGACAAATTACCATAAATTTATTTCAGACATTCCTTTAAAGGAAACTAGTACACGCTTATGATCTTTTTAGTGCATGTGAATCTTCACATAAAACTTATAAAAAATAACTAACCTCGTGATGCAAATACATAAATAAATCTAACACAATGAATGTTGTTCTATGCATGCAAATGCATATATATTCCAAAATATTCTCCCAAAATCCATTCAACTATTACTTTTTGTGTATGAAAATACATAGAAGAAATCTAACACAATCTAATGTGTTGTTCATAATAAAATGCATAGATTCCAAAACAATGATTAACACAATAGAGCATGCAAACACATGTTTCTTTTCGAGAACCTGAAGTACATTAGGGCATCCAAAGAAAAAAACAAGGTTCCTTTACCATAAAGCTAACATAGCAAAACATACAAATACATGTCTTATTTTTCAAATATTTACCACCACTCTCCATATATATATATTCTACAAAACCAACACATTACTATCATTTTTATGACAACTTCATCTTTTCCCAAAAGAATCCATATTCTTCCAAAAATAATATTTTACAATAAAGGTTAACACATCATGCTATCATTTAATTTAATGCAATGATATTTTCTCAAGGGAATTATTCTTTCTCAAGGGAGTTAATATAGCCTGTATGTAAAATGTACAGATTTCAAAAAGAAGTCTATCATAATAGCATGCCTTTTCATGAATGAAAATAAGATGTCATTCAATAACTATTATTTCCACATAAGTGCGAAATCGATGACTGAGCAATGCATTAGTTATTTTTTCATATACATTTACTTTTTAAATAATTCAACAAATATAGTTAAATTTTCATGCAAGCGTAAGGAACTAATTCTTATTTTCCAAGATAAAATCAACACAGCTAAAGTTATATTTTTGCATGCGTATAACATATCTCTTTTCAAGAAATATCAAATAAAATAGTTCTATTTTTATGCAAATAACTTATTTTTAGGAAATATCAAACTTAATAGTCTCTACTCTTGTGCATCTGGGTCAACTTAATTATTTCAAGATATCATGCAAACACATATTTACCTATTCTAATTAGTAAAACCTAATAATATGCACTGCTAATGATATTTTCAAAAGAATAACGTTACTTCTTCACCTTTTATATGTAAATGTTCACATACATTTTCCTTATAATTAATTATTTTTTAATATTCATGGTAGAAACTTATATTTGCATATCTTCTCATGCTTCAATTCATATTCAATATAAAATCATACCTATGAATATTTAGTGCAATTAATATACTCATTAAATAATTGTATAAAATATATTTTTATTTATACCTCAAAAGGTATTAATTATATGATTATAAATAGAAAAATGCACAAATGGTAGTTTTTACTTACCAATGGAGAAATGACACCACCCATTTATTCAACCTTTCATACTCTCACATGCATAACATGTAACTTATAATAGTTCTTTGATGGCAAAGAAATAATAAACCATAAACCTTGATGGAAAAGAAATAATTAAACCATAAATTTCAAGAAACATTAACGCATACCTTAATTCTAGAGATGCACAAAACGTCTACGAACCTTTTGGTGGCCTTGTTTTTGGAAACGACTTAGAATCTGGATATACCTTTCCTTATTGCCTAAATCCACCTTAGTTAAAGGGGACATGGACTGTGTGGTAACACTCCAAACCACGCTCAACAGAAGCACCTAACAGTAATGTGTGAGAGACGTTTCCGGTCAATTCCGTGGAAAATGTATCAGGGCTTGAGATGACTTAAATGAGTGCTAATTTTAGGCTAGGTATATGAATCATGTGAGTCCGATTTAGTTTCTAGGGTTTTTTTTTTTTTTTTTTTTGGCCGCAAAACTCCTCGTCTTTCTCCTTTTGCCAAAAAATAATACTCAGTAAATGAATATACAATGAGGTGCTAAACTATTCCCAAGAGTCCAACCTCAAAAATGACTCATAAAATACATAATATAGACCATCTCCAATCCCCCTCCCCATGCCTTTAGGGTTTGAGTGCCTATCCTTCTAGGAGTCAAGTGGACCAATTTAAACTAGAATCAAATCTTAGGCAATCAAAACAACTTGCTCTATGATGGAAGGAATCGATTCATTCATTCAATTTTCACTTTTAAAGTGAATGAATCTCTAGAACAAGTAAATAGAGATTAAAATTACATCATATTACCAAATTACATCAAGATAGGATCAATAATTACATCAAAAAAAGTGAAAACTAGTCAAAACCAGGGCGACTCTTCGAGTCAAGAGTCAAAATGAGGCCAAATTTCTCTATGCGTCGCGCCCAAAAACTCAATGTGTCACGCCACTTTTGAGTCTATTTTTTAGGGCACTTCAAAGTCCAAATTGAGGCTCATGATAGTTTGTTGGAAAGCTCCCGTTCTGTCTACTATCCAACCCAAGTTGAATTCCAGGGATTTGGATGTTACTTTCCTCCAAAACTTCAATATCCCAAAACTGGTTCCCCGTGTGCAAAAGGTAAGTGTAACAAGCATTTTCAAGGTTAATTCTTTTATACCACCCGTAATCCTGATGAAATCTCTGCCCATTCCTAAGCATGCATAATTTATCATAAAACCCAAAATATCAATTTTCCTCCAGAAGATGTCCCATCATGTTGCCGCCATGGCGTACACGTTGGGTGAAAACTCGTTTTGTGACCAAAATCTCCAAATTGACAAAATTTTTCTCCAAATTCCTTAGAAATTTGACCAGTGTTCCCATCAAGTGCCATGCTCAAATTTTCAAAGAAGCTTTCCAGCTGAAGACGTGAAGCCTATCATGTCTTTTTTCGACGTTTTTGTGCCCTCTCGGTGCATGTGCACGTTGGTGGAATCATCACTTGTTCATATGATGAATCTGTGTCCATTCTCATGATGTCGCAAGGTATTTCATGTATGTTTGGTTTGTTGAAAAATCGTGCCCTTGTTTCACTTCAAAATATGCCCTGGAAGTGAAGCGGGACCGTGGGAGAAATATGGGATGCGGGGAACAAGGGAGTTCATTATGGTAGTTTTCCCTTTGAGAATTTGACAAACTTTGGGAGAGGGGGAGAGCAATTTAATGTTTAAAAATCGAGGTTTCAAATTTACACATGAAAATGGGAAAAGGAGAATGAGAGAAATGAAAATGACCAGAGAGGAGATGGAGTGCTTAGGAGTAAGTGATTTTTACAGATCTAGAGACAAATGAAATGGCAGAGGACTTTAGGGATGCAGAATAGGGGATGAGATGTTATGATAAGACAACAGTGATAAGAAAATGTTGGTGAGAATGGAAGTGTTTACATTAAACAAGCCAACCCTAGAGCAATTAAAACAAGAGAATAGATTTGAGTTTTTGTATTTAAATTTTCATAACAACACCAAACACTTGTTAAGAGAAATGAGGAAGTGGCTTTGACTTCATTTAACAAGGAGAGACCGGAGAAAATTTTTTATGGTGAAAGGAATGGTAACCATGTTTTTACCCAATGCGTCACAAGACCAACCCAATGCGTCACAAGACAAACCTGGTCACACACGTATTTTTCAAGATAGATTTTTGAGGACTTCTATGTCCACCAGGTGATATCTCGTTGAAAGGACATATACCTCCAAATGTCATGAATAATTTGGAGTTCATTTTCTCGTCAAAAATCAAATCTCCCAAGACTGGTCAAAATGTTCAAATGAGGTCACTACAAGGCAATAGTGTCACATACCAACTGTCTTCTAACTCCAAATTGAGTTCATGATAGCCTGCTGAAATATATTTGTCTAGTTATCATTTGACCATCAAGCAAGTCATTAACAACCAGCCAGGGAGAAATATTGATTTTCCTGTCACTTAGAGGTGCATTTCACCCTCTCAGGTAACCCGTATTTTTGACACTTATCTAAAACCATGACACCGTAAAAAATTGAAGGAGGTTTTTTCTTCCTGGCTCTATTTTGACAAAAACTCTCTCATTTTTTCCAAATTCATATTTTATTTCAGAAACATCATTTTGGAGTGAAATCTATCCCATGTGTGGAATAAGTGGGATTTGCCTAAATGAGCTTAAACGAAGGATACAAGCGATGAATTTTTGAGAAAATTTTTTGAAGTAGGGAGGATGTTAGGAAGTAGGAGAAAGTGGAATTTCAGACTGTAGTGAGGAAGGTCAAAAGGGAAAAACACAGGCCTAGCCTAGAAAATTGCCAAGTTGTAGCAAGAAACTAGGTTGTGCAAAAATGAGGAATTTGGGAATCTCGTGATGGGAAGTGCTTAATAAGGTACATTAAGGATAGGGGCAAAGGGAACACTGTGATACAAGTGCTTGATGATGATTTGACCATCCAAGAGAAATTACCTTCGAACCCCCAGAGAGGGAAATGAACCACTTAGACACACCGAAGCATGAACAGTAAATGACCTTTTGAACTCGACATGATGATGAAACCCTTCCGAATGACAAGACACTCACCGAATGGCAGTGACGACATTTGGACAAATTTGCCAGAGTAAAAGCAAACCCTAGACTTCCAATGCTCAGTGACCAAATTTAAACAAGACTTAACGAAATGAAAAAAATTTGACCTCGACATCTTAAAATCACTTGTAAGAGTATTGTTCGATCACCGGGAGGAAGGCTTCAAAGACCTTATTACTCAATACCCTTCACTCAAGCGAGCAAGAGGATTTTTATGATTTTTGTGAAGCTTCAAACACAGCAAATACGAATAAAACACTAATTTGGAGTTTTGACGCTTCCCTATTTAATCGTCATATATCTTGAGAAAATATACCGTGCTTTTCCGTCTTAAAATATTAGCAAAGTACTAAACTTTCGCTCGAGACTTCCATGAGTCTCCACCACAATATTAAGGAAGTCGACAAGCCACAGCCAAGACTTTTCCTAATGAAAATAAACCCCTCTCCATTTTGTTCTCATGTCAAATGAAAAAACATACTCTCCTAACAATTAAACCTATTTTTACATTTTTTATTTTATTTTATTCACTATCATTACCACGTAAGTTGATTTTAAGTTATTCCATAATGAATTATTGATTCATCACTTATCCTGGTAGTTCCGTTTCTCTGCTCAAAACCTCATCGTTATTGACATGAACCCATTGCAGTATGTTAATATTTTACTTTATGTTAATTATATATTTCATGAAATTTGGTCGGTATATTGAAGATACCTTCTATTGGCGAGGACACCTATTCCTACACCATCTTTTCACTAGAACTTTAAATTTTAATCATGATATAACAATTCAAACCACCCAAAAGGAAAATATTTCCCTATTCAAAATTAAGGATTTTCATTTTCAAGTAATACCATTAAATGAACAATAATGTTTTATTCATAGTCATATAGGTAATAATATAAATGCGAAAATATTCACTTAATTTTCAACCACTTACCAATTATTTATATTCATAGAAAAATTTATAACAACTTACCATTACTTACCAATTACCTTGGAAGTCATGGTCACTTTTACGCAGCGTTTCTAAAGGTTTTAAACCACTCAACAACTCAATATTATATGATGAAAAATTCAATCACATTAGTCACAATATTTTCAATTAAATGGAATACTTTCAACTATCGTATCATTCAATTAATGTCAAGTGATATTTATATCACAAGATTTAAAAGTACTTAGAAAAGCACTCAACACCTAATCATAAAAAATGATATATCACCTCCATCTATGTGCACATTGTTCTCCTATTTTATTCTCATAAAGAAATTCACACATTACTTCTAAAGTACCCAGAGAGTATATAAGCCTATAATCATCTAAATGATCAATAAATGCACCAAGTGCATACTATCTTAGCCCCTACTAATACATTCAAACAACTAGTTATATAATGTACATAAAATACTTACACAAATATATACAAATTTCATTTTTAAAACAACACATAACTCGATTAGTTAATTCTTTATGTTGAAGTAGAACCACGTAAGCTAAAGAATGCTACTCCTAACCAATGCAAACCTGTTTCCACAAATACGTAGCACTTCACATCTAGGCGCTTATTTAACATAACCATACCAAGTATAGTATGGAATTCCACCGCTAACCAACTCAATAATTCCACGACCCCACCTAGAGTACTCTAATATAAGGTTCCTTCCTGGCAAACACCGCCTATTCCTCTGACATCATCCGGTCTATGGGGAATTTTTTAAGCCCTCCATTAGGCCCTAAAATAGAGTTGCCTCTGTGCTTTTCTCACCTTCTGAAAACTCTTTCTATTGAGAACATCTATCTCTAGAGATAAAATTCGAGTGTGAAATTTACCAACTCTTCGTGCGTGAAACTACCATCAACCCAAGGCCTTATGTGGAATTTCACAATTTTCCATAACCGTTTCGAATGTTAAATTTATGTTTTAGCACTTTTCCAACATTAATTTACTTAATGAACCATACTACATTACTCATCAAGAAAAGTGCACTATTTATACTACATCATACTTGGCCCTCAACTTGAGTCCACAATATGGGTTGGTAGGAACATAATCGTATATATAGGTTACATGCTTGTACGAGTGTAACTCCACCAAAAAAGCTGATATGAATAGAATAAGGATGCTTCATGAATATATACAGAGGTGAGACTCTTGGATTCATTTCAAGTCTTTCAACTACCTTATTTCCATTTTTTTACACACAACAATTTTCGCCTAACTCTTTAGATTAGGGTGTCATCATTCCCCCTTAACAGAAGCGATGTTGGTGAGTCCAAGCATCATTATGAAATTTTCAAACTTTTCTATTCCAAGCCGCTTTGGTGAAGATTTCTCAATCTCATTTTTTGGAACAATGACGTAGATGGATTGTTTTGGCCTCAACATGATGCTCTAATCAGATGGTATTTTGTATTGATGTTTGCTGATCACCAAACTTTGGTTCTTGAAAACTTTATTGCGTATGTTATTGATCATGAATGATTTGAATGTATTTGTTATTTCACCGCAAATCTTTCAGGATTTTCCTTTAGCCACACACTTCCTTTAATGCCTACTATTGCCACATATTTCATTTAGTCAGGAATTTGGTCGAACTCACTATTTGTGCGACCTTCTTAGAGACAACTCATCCAGCAATCATACTATAACCTAAAGTAGTTCAATATTCTTCTCGCTTCATCAAAGTCTCAATTAGAGTATTCAATCGTCAAGTCGCCTAATTGCATATTTGAGTCCAAAGTCTTGAGTCCCTTTCTGCGCATTTCTCAGAAATATTTTTGCACGTACCAATGTCCTTCATAAGGTTTTTGTATAAAACCCTGAGATGATTCGGAATAAAAAATGAGATGTTTGGTCCGGTAGTAGTCGTTGATGAGATCAGTCAAGCCCATACTTGCTTACATCTCTCGTTCTTTCCCTTCAATGGATGTGGAGATCTGTGTTTTGTTCCATTGAATGGTCAAAGAATTTCACTCAACCATGCCAAACTGAAATAATAGTTCTCCAATTTATTTTTCCTAGGAAAGGAATATAAATTTAGGATGCTGAGTCACTCAATACCAAGATAGTAGTAACATAGCCCAAATCATTCATTTCAAAACCTTTTCAATTACTTCTTTATGATGCAACATACTGGTTTCCCTGGCTATTAAAAGATCATCTACATACACCTGGCCAAAGATATACAACTATTTTTCCAAATTTCTTGACAAACAAACTTGCATCATCAAGACTGGTAATGTTTTTGAAGTTAAGTTTTAGAATATGCTCGCTAACTTCTCATACCAAAGTCAGGGTTTGGGTTTTTGAGGCCATACAAGGATTTTTTATGTTTTCATACCTTGTGTTCTTTAGTTCTTCACAACAAATCATTCGTCCTGGATACAAAAATTTCTTTAGATCTCCATTCAGAACAATGCTTTTACATCCATCCGATGCATATTCAACCATTCTAAGTCGCCATGAAAGAGTGTTCGGATGGTAGCTCATTTTTTCTGCTGGGGAAAGGGTATCCTCATAATCGACCCCTTCTTTCTGCGGTGTAAAACCTTGCCACAAGCATGATTTATGTTTAAGTCAAGTGAGCCATCATATTTGTACTTGTTCTTGTTGACCCACTTGTAGCCAATTGTTTGTTCCCAATGGAGGATCAACTAGCTTTCCAAGTGCCATTCTTTTCAAGGCATCATACCTTTTGTATGGCTTCATTCCATTCATCATGAGAAGCACCTTTTATTTGGCAGTTGGTTCAAGATCTCATGTAGACAAATTCAATTACAATTAAAAGAAATATCCATATCAATGTGAATCGTAATCATTCACATCACCTCCATTTTTTCCCCCGTGGGAACTTTCTGTTCCTATGTTTCAACTCACTCCAGACGAACATTTTCCGTGTTGTCTTTGTCAACCATTTTGGAGGACCTTTTCTCGACAATAGGCTGTTTATTTGAATGAGTTTGGATTAATCAAGATTCATTATCCAAATTTTTTCCAATCACATCATTAAAGGTGTCATCCGTGTTTGGTTCTTCATGTGGGGGAGAGAGTGCTTAAAGATACAATTCCACAAATTGATTCAACATAGGAATCTCTTGAAGATGTGGAATCTGATTATCAATTCTGAAATTAATGTGTGAATCTATCCAAGCGATCAAGCTGCCCTTCAACAACATTGCTGCACTTTGGAAGATCTGGAAGGAACAAGGACATCTTCAGATACTACAAAATTCTTATTGACTTCATCATAGAGACTTATATCCTTTGAAGGTATTGGAATACCTCAAGAAGATACATTTTTACTTCTACCACAAATTTATTTTCTTTCTTCCGTGTATCAGCATACCTAGGAACCAAAGACCAAAATGATCAAGGAATGTGGACATGCCACATTTCATTAGATTTTTATTTCTAATTGCATTAGAAGGACACCTATTTTATGTACACAAATACATAGAATTGCATCATCCCAAAACATCAATTTGCTACTTCCTGAAAAACATCATGATAACCATATTTAAATTGTCATGTTCATTCTCTCAAATACACCATCATGTTCTGTGGATTATAGGGGTACTGCTGTTTGATGTTTGATCCCATGTTGGATAATAGTTTTAAAATTCATTTTAAGTGTATTTTTCCATTAATGTTGTGTAAAGAGCCAATATGAGTTTAGGCATCATTTTTCAATCCATGCATGAAAGGGCAAATTTTTGAATGTTTGAAAACATCATATTTGTTCTTCAATAAGTAAACTTAACACATCTCCGTGTAGTCATCAATGAATGTATTCATATATGTATTTCATTTGCAAAAGGAATAGGCATAAATAAGCATAAATCTAAAATGAAGTCATGTTTGAAAATGTTATGGAATGTGAATCATGAAAAGATTATTTTCATGTTTTCCTAGAATACAAGTATCACATTGCTTGGTTTTCTAGAATTGTGCAATCCGTAACACCTTTTTCTTCAATAACCGAAGATTGGTCATATTGTTGACCAACATAGCATGCCATAAAAGAATTGATGGGAATGTACCATCACAGTGAGAACTAAATTCAAAGTTTTTAGCATGAGAAGAGTAAAATTTCAAGAAATTTTCATTTACTCCTTCCTTCTTTCTCATTCCTCTCATGACAAGTTAGGGCAAGTGATCCGATGCTTTTTCCGACCTCAACCTTGCCATAAAACAGGAATGGAGTGTCCTTGTTGGTGGATGTGGACAAAGGACATGAAGTTCCCCTCAAACTCAGGGAGGGTAGCAGAACCTCATACAGACTAGGCTCAGGCACTGTAACTAAGTACGTATTGCAAAAGCCATGATGGCTTGAGTTTATATTTATCTCAAAATTATATCGCCATCAACCTCACGTAAAAATCTTCAAAAAAAACATTTTCTAAAAGTGAAATGTGACATTTTTTTCCCAAATCTAGAAACCAATCATTTCTCCACAAGTGAAGCATTAAACAAGCTCCCAATATCTAATAACAAGACAAACATACCAGTTGATTCGGTACTTTTACCTTGTCTTCCTCACAGAGTTTTACCTTTTGCTTTGATTTTTTCCGCTCAATTGTCTCATAAGTAGCTTGACATGTATATGCATCATGCCAATCTCTTATTGGCAAACAAGATAATGAAGATCATATTTTTACTTTTGTTTGTCCTGCCTTTCCTCTTAAATTTCTTCTTCTCGTCCTCTTCAAGCACCCTCCTTAAGTGAGTAATCCTAAGTGATGACCTCATTCTACAAAACATGTGCACTTAATACCGAGGGGTTGTTCCTTTTTCAAAAATCCTTCTCTCTTCTCGTAATTTTTTTCATGAGTCACAGATCTCTCCGAGGTTTTTACTGCTTACAATGACTAAAGACAGGTATATGGGATGCTACCGGTTTGACACAAGACATAAGAGGTATGTAAATTTCACACCGACGTTTAATTTCATGCATGATGATCTTACTTCTCGATGCTAAAAAAAGAGGGTCATCATTTTTCAATTCAAGGTTTATCAGATTAATCATTAACGAACAAATTAAAGTTATGAATGCACGCAGATTTCTTTTAATTTTGTCAAGGCTTCACAGGCATTTGAAAATGGTATAATATGCAGACCACCTCTTCATTTACGTATGTTAAATCAAGGAACTGTCTTGCGCCTTTTTGCTTTCCAAATGGAAATCTCCTTGTCCGAGGGATTTCATGTGCATCGTTCCGCTTGCTCGATACCATGTTAGGCGTATAAAATCCACCAAAAAATATGATATTAATTTATTAATGATGCATAAGAACATATATGGAGGTGGAGACTCATATCTTATTTCCTTTGTTCTTCAACTTCCTTATTTCTATTTACATTAATGTACAATTTTTGCCCAATTCCTCAGGATTAGGTGTCAAAAATATACATTATGATTTTTCAAATAACATAATTGTGTACATCATAACATTGTATTTATAACGGTGTTTGTAATTCACACTACAACGTTTACTTTCACAATTTTTTCTGTTGCCATTAAGCTACACATGTTTAATCTCATCAACAATGCTAGTCATAAATATGCATTGTTTAAAAACTTATTCACTTTAGCACTATTTACCTCCTATTCATACAATGTTTTTATGCATTAAAATATGCGCTTTCATTGGTTAATGTGTATGTCAATAATGTATTAGGTAATACCAAACATTTCCACCATAGGTGTTATGTTACCAGCCATATTGATACATGAAAGTAACCACCATAATCATCAAGTTCAATAACTTGCAATAAGCTTTAATAAAACCAATTCATGTATATAATTTTTGTTATTTATTCATGCATAACTAACTAATCAATGATACTAATAATCTTTAATGCAACCATGACACGTACTCATTCAACAACTAGCTACTATAGTCAAGTCTCACTACTTCTTGACACATTGTATTTTTAGTATCTAAAAGTGGTTTATCATTCAATTTCATTGTAAACACTCTATCATCCTTCAATGAATTTACCTATATTTTGAATTCATGAATTTATTCTCCATGTTATATTGCTGTAAATTTTATTTATGTTCATTAAATGCATCAAATAATATGTCATATGTAAATGTTGATAGTCAACTCTCACTTTCACTAGAAAATTCGCTTTGTTCATAAGTGAAACAAATTTTTTATTGTTCTATCTCAATGATATCCAAATATCATGAAATATAGTTTTACAACAAACTTTATTACTTACTACTCTTCAATGCAGTTTATAAATCCTGAATCAATAATATCTCATGTCAAAAGTAGGAAACCACATATACTAATATGTAAATTGCTAGACCCATACATGAGTCGATGCCCATTTTAAGCATGTCTATCTTTTTTCGCTAACAATTCCCAAAGGAGCTAACAGCAACCTTTCAAACACTAATAGCCCTTCTAGATGATATTTGTTTGTGAATTCTATGGTTTTAATAAACCTTAATAGAAGTTAAATTTCTAGTATATGATATGAAAATCGATTTATGAAAGGTCGATAAACCTCAAATTGTATTGCCACTTCAATTTAATTGTTGAGAATTATAGATGAAATTTAGGTTTACATCAAACCCTAGGTATTCAGTCGTTGTTGTTGATCGAATGCGGAATGTTTTTGATTGTTGAAGCTCATGTATGAAATTCAGGTTTGTATGAAAACCTAGTAGAAACTTCAAGATATGAATTATAAAGTTCTTGTGTGTTTTGTTGAATTATACTTGTTTGAATTGATTCTAGTGGTTTGCTATATGTTATAAAATAGTTTGCTCATATATCCTAAAGAAATATCAAGCCCTCGATATAATGAGATTGACACCTTGATTGTTGTTGATGTGACGAGGGTTTGTAACAAAACCTCAAAAGAATTTGAAGAATAAGTAGTTCTGTTAATTATGTTTATAAATTTAATGTCAGATTATTATATATCTTGATGGTTAACTCCATGTTTACAAGATTTGGTTTTACTTTCATATTCCGTCAGGCAGAGCATAATTTTCAATCGTCAAGATGTTCGTAAGTAAATTTAATAAGGTAAGAATGATATATGAATGTTGGTGATCAACATGAATTTGAAAAAAATGGTGTCATGAAAGGTTATCCAATGTCATAAGAGTAACTTAATATCCCTAATTTAAGAGGTGGAGCCAAGATAAGAGAAAAAGGTATATTCCCAAGCAAGAGGGAGGGCATATTATAGTCATGATGAATACCTCAAGAAATTGGAGAATTAATTTGATGTACCACTAAAAGAGGGAAAGCATGATCCCATTGCAGAATATGTTGTTGAATGCACCAAGAAATAAATCTATATGTTGAGGAATATTGTGTCAAGATTCACTGAAATTTTCTAAACTTAACGTGATAAAGGAGAAGCAACTTCAAGTTGTCAAAAGACCCTAGAGGTTTGTATTTAATTATGTACATTTCAAATCACATCGATTAAATAGTTTGTTATAAATCAGAGATTTTTGATAACATGTTTTCATATGTTGGTTAACAATCGCCTGATTGGGAGATTGTTTCAACTGCTTCGATTGGGAAGGAGTTTCATCGATTGGAATAATTCCAGAGGCCGATAAGCGAGAGTGAAATATTTCTTAGAGTGACATCAAAACCGACACTATGTGTTGATGTTTAGATCTCAAAGTAGGTAGGGTGAAAAGGTCATAGAGCCATGACCTTAGATAGACACCCTGATCCTCAGGTTTATGGTTAAGGCAAGCATGATGGTACCCAGAGGTTGAAAGATTTCTAGTCCATCTTGCTCCTACCCTGACAGATTTCCAGTCAGAATCTAGTCCGTGCAACATTGGTGTGCTTAAACTGTTGGAAGCACTTGATACTTCTGGTCAGAATTCCTGTCCATGGCATCAGGTGCCTAAACTCTTCATAGTTCACATATAGTTGAGACATTCTTTGTACGTATATGATGAATACCTCCCTAGTTGGTGAGTGTTGAAAATGTAACTAGGTTTGGTCTTCACACTTTATTTGGAGTCATAATGAAACAAATTTATGAAAAAGAATGAAAATAAAAATTTATTATTCTATTATGACTTATTAAAGCATGGGTTCTGCTCAAATAATGTTTTAGGTCAAAGTCTCCAAAGTGAGTACTTATAGGATTTATTCCTAGTCAATAGAATCATTGTATTACTTTAAAGAGACCCTCTCGATCCTCGTTTGTTGCAAGACTAATGGTACCCAGATGTCGTAAAGCTTTGTCCATCTTAGTCCAACTCGATAGATTTTTCCGGTTAGGAATCGTCCGTGGCATCAGTGGGTGCCTAAATTGTTTGAAGACTCGGAGGATTGCCTCGGTCGTGAATCTAGTCCACAGTATCAGGGCACTTGGAACCTTCATAGTTCACATAGTTGAGATATTCCTTGTAATTTTCTATATGATGAATACCTTGAAGTATATATGTTGAAAATGTCAAACTGTGAGGCAACTCCTCAAATGTATCGGCATTAATGAAGAATGAACATGCATTTATACATGTGAGGTGAGGCTATTGGGATTCATCTCCCAATGACTCTTTGGCCTTCCTTAGCCTTTTCTACTATTATTTAGTTATACAAATTAAATATCCACACCATCCCATAGATTAGGGTGTCAACATTCCCCCTTTAACTGGCGATGTTGGTGAGTCCAAGCATTGATTCGAACTTTTCAAACTTTTCTCTTCCAAGTGCTTTTCAGAAGATATCGTACGTTTGCTCATTTGTGGAACAGCGATGTAGATGGATGGTTTTGGCTCCAATACGATGTCGGTCTAGATGGTACTTTGTATTGATGTGCTTTGTTCGATCATGAATCCTTGGGTTCTTGCAAACTTTATTGCAGAAGTGTTGTCGATCATGAGTGGTGTGTGAGTACATTTGTTTCATTCCGTAAATATTCTGTGATTTTCCTATTAACACACTTTTTGTTGTTTCCACTGTCAAGCATATTATTCTACTTTCATTGAATCATTGAATCGACTGCTTATGTGATCTCCATGAGACAGCCTCCTGATTCAAGACTCATGGTGTAACTGTAGTAGACACCTCTGCTTTTTTGTCGCTATCAAAGTTCGAATCAGAATATCCGACTGTCGTCGCCATCTGTATATTTGAGTCCAAAGTCTTTGAGCCCTCGTTACCTTAACACCTTTTTGCAATGTACTCAATGTCTTTCACAAGGTTTTTGCATGAACCTTGAGAGATTCCAACAGCAAATGAAATGTCAGTCCGTGGTGGTCGCAGATAAGACTTCAATAAGTCGTCTATACTTAGTTGCATCCCTCAAATTCTCCTCTGACAGATGTGAGCTTTCCAAGTTTTGTTCCATTGAGTGGTTAAGGACTGTATTCATCCATGCCAAACTTGTTCAAGAGATTCCAATGTACTTTTTGAGAAAGAAAACATAAATTTAGGATGTTGAATTACTTCAGAATACCCAAATAGTAATGAACATGACCCAAATCAGTCATTTCAAAACCTTTCTTCAACTCTTTCTTCATGGATGCAAATATGCCTCATTATTCCTCGTTATCAAAAGATCATCTACATATACCACAAGATATACAACTGCTTTTTCCAGCTTTCTTAACAAACAAAGCAACACCAAGACCAAAATGTTTGAAGTCAATTCTTTAAGATGTTCGTCAATTTTCACACCAGGCTCGTGTGCTTGCTTGAGGCTATACAAGGATTTTGTTAAGTTTATAAACTGTGGTGTTCCCGACTCCTTTACCAAAAATCCTTTTCCGACTGGACACATAAAATTTCTCCTTAGATCTCCATTCAAGAAGGTTGTTTTTACATCCATATCCGATGGACTCTTCTCCATCCATTCCGAGTCGCTAAGGCAAAGAGAGTCCTGATGTAGCTCATTTGTTGTGGGAGCAAAAGTTTCTTTTCCATAATCAACTCCTTCTTTTTGTGCAAACCTTTCACGCACAAGTCCGGCCTTTGTGTCAAGTGAGCCATCCGCTTTGTACTTGTTCACATGTGAAGACCCACTTTACAAACAATTGGTTTCGTTCCACAAGTGATCAACTGGGCTTCAAGTGCTACTTTCCTTATTAAGGCATCATATACTCCGCTCATGACGCTTTCTCTCCATTCATCATGAGAAGTGCTTCTTTGAAGGAAGGTTCATGATCCGTAGGACAAACCCAATTCACAAGCATAGCAATATCCATATCAAATGGAGAATCCGAAATTATCTACATCAATTCTCTCGATTTTTGGAGGAACTTTCAGCCTCAAGCCCAACTCTACCGGATGAACATTCTCCAATATCTTGTCACCATTTAGAGAGACCTTTTCTGAGATGGCCTGTGCTGGTCATTTGAATGAGTTGATTGGCCTAAGATTCAATCTCCAATTTCGTCAATCACATCATCCAATGTGTCATCCGTGGCTGTTTCTTTTCCGTGGGGAGAGAGTTTCTGTGGATATGATTCTGTCAGCTTGATTCAATATTCTGACCCCCTTCAAGATGCCGGGAATCACATTATCAAATTCTTGAAGCGATTCTTGCATGTGTGAATCTATCCAGTGTATCGTTGTCAGCCAACAACCTTGTCACTCTTGGAAGATTCAAGGAATATGACATCTCTTACTATCACAAACTTTTATTTGCTTCATCATAGAGATTATATCCTTTCGAGGTATTGAGCACTCCAAGAAGATATATCATGACTTTTAGCACCAAGTTTGTTCCCACCCTTGTATCAAGGCATAAATGTGGACCCAAAGACCCCACTTAATAAGAATGTGGCCATGCCACATTTCAAAAGGAGTTTTGTTTCTAATTGAACTGAAGGAACCTATTATTTATGTAAACAACACATAGAAATGTGCATGCTCAAAACATCAATTTCACATCCTTGTTAACATGGAGCGAACCATATTTAAGATAGTTCTGCTCACATTCTTTCACCATGTTGCACCGTCTTTGCTAGGATTATATGTACAGTTTGTTTGGATGTTTGATTCCCATGTTGATGAAGATAATTTTCAACTCACAGAAGTGTATTATTTCATTATCAAGATGAGAGCTAATATGTGCCTTCAGTATCATTTTCAATCCATGCATGAAAATTCTTGAAAGTTTGAAAAGCATCGTACTTATTCTTCAATAAGTAACCAACACATTCGGGTAAAATATCAATAAATGTCATCATGTATTTGTTTCCATTTCTGCATAGCTGCATAAAATACATAAATCAATGAACAAGCTCAAGTTTTGCCTGGAGTGAATCATGAAATGGTCATGCATATGCTTCTCAGAATACAAGCATCACATCCTTAGCTTAGAATTGTAGGCATCTATTAACACCATTTTTTTCAACAAACGAAGGCTTTCATAGTTTAAGTGCAACTAAATCTAGCATAAAAGACTTGATGGGAATGTACCTTCATCATGATGTGAACCGAATGTACTCCTTGAGCATGAAAGTAGAACCTTCTACTCTTCAAGAGTCTCCTTCTTTCTATTCCTCCATGACAAGTGAGTGATCTCGATGTCAATTTCACTTTTGGTTATCAAACAAGTGAATCGTAGGCTCACGCGGATTTTGACCAGGACAACAAGTATTCTTCAACTCGTAGAGGTATAGAACCTCATGTAGGATATGATTCAGAAGACCAGCAACTTAAGCTCGATCGTGCCAAGCCCCGATGGCTTGAGTTTACCATTCATAAATATACCTATTCTACAACTTTGTCGACAATTCTTTCAAAAATCTTTTCAAATGTCATGTGACATGTTGTTTCGAATCTAGTAACCAATTATCTTCCAAGAAGTAAATGAAACATCAAATAGGTTTTCAATTACTCCATTGTTACAATGTGCTAGAAAACAATAATGAGTCGATTCAAAAGTTTACCTTTGTCTTTGCTGTCAATTTTACCTTTGTTCAGATTTTGTCGTTTTGTGTTTAGATTGTCCTGCCCCCTTTCTCTCGTGCTTCTTCGTCGCCATCTCTTTCCTCTCGATGAATCACATGTCTTTTCTTCTCATACAAATATGCGCCTTCTTTAGAAGATGAAGGGACCGTCATCTCCTTTTGTTAAGAGAAAAACTTTGTCGAGAATCTTCTTTTGAAGGAGAGAAAACAAAACACTCTTTGCCGGAAAATATACTCAGCTTTTTAAAAGGACAAAAACATTCAAAATCGACCCCGTACCAATAAAAAAAATAAAATATATATATATATATATATATATATTTTGTTTGAAGAAAAGGGACTTATACGGATATTGTTTTAGAGGTATCAATATATGAACAATATATGGGATGTATATGAATGGGAGAAGGTATTGAATATTATGAAGGGCTGGGGAGAAGTGGGTACATGCAAAGAGTATGATTATTTGAAAGGGCGTATAAAAAGAGTGAAGAGAGTCAGATATATATACACGTACGTGTATAAGTGAGGCGGTATAATATATGACCGATTAGAACAGCAAATGTAATGGTTTATTTGGTAAGGAAGTATGAATGTATGGAATGTACATGGGTAAGGAGGGGCGAAATACGTAACAACAAGGTGGGTATATATTTTGATGTCACCAAACAATACATATATATGTTATAGCGTTGGAGCAACAATAAAGAGGGGCTAATGAAACGTCAGAACAATGTGCGTATTTAAACAAAGGACTACGTATATATATATAAATGAAACAAGCACATATGTTAAACGTAAATGAGACAACATAATAGAATGGGACAAAGGCAGCGTAGGGGAGTGTGTGTGTTGTCTCATATGAGGGGAGGCGTGCAGGCGTGCGACTGTACATGGGTGGTATTCAAAGCAACAGGGGAGTTGTATATAGAAGGAGAGGGCCTTAAAATAATGTGAGTGGAGCAATGTATTACATATACATATAATGAAATGTATATATGATAATGAAATGTATGACATATATATGAAATTACATATGTATGCTATGTGAGTGTTGAACATAAAATGGCTGGTGGTGATCTCGATGGGGCACTTAAGACAAAGGCCGTGGTGATCGACAGACAGGGATCGGGTGGACCGTATCCGGAACAAGGAATAAACAAGAATAACAGTATTTTATGAGGAAGTTTTATATAGGTGATATATGGTGAAAGGAATGGACACCAACAGAATTATATAAAATATAAAAATACCGCCGTACGCAGTGTAAACGATATGGTGAGATGAACTAATTAAAAAAAATTTAATTGTGCAGAAGGGGAGCGTAGTGAATAAGGAAGGGAGCTCATGGGGATGTTTGTGTAGGAGATGAATATGAGTTTAATAAACGCCGAGTTAGGAGAGAGGCCGAGGGCGGAGAGATAGGTAGCATGAGCGAAGGGGTGGGGGAATCTATAGAAGGGAGGGCGCAATGGGAAGTTGAGCGATAGAAAAGGCGTTAGAAAGAGGGAGTGCTTAGGCTACAAAATTTAGGAATGTGGGATTCTTTGCAAGATCGCGTAGGTCATACCTACAGCAGCCAGAATCGGCAGATCACAGAATTTCGTGTTGCAGACGTAAATGTCGCAGCTATGCAAAGAAAAAAATGTGTATCAACAAAAGAGAGAGTTACACCACAAAGTGTAAATTCAATAGTGGGACCAGTTTCCGATACCATGTCAAACCAAAGAGGTAACCTCAACCGTAATGTTATTGAATGAAGAATGAATATGGTTTATACACGGAGTGTGAGTAATATTGGGACCATTCCTCCAATGACTCTTGCCTTCCTTATTTCCTACTATTTATTATACAAAATTAAATATCCACACCCATCCTATAGGATTAGTGCTATATTCACAATTTTACTTGAGTCATGCTGAAAGTACTTATGAAAAAAATAATGAAAATAAAAAATTATTATTCTTATCAGGGACTTCTCTATTAAAGCATGTTTCACAACAATATCATTTTTTAGGTCAAAGTCATTATTGATAATTTTGTGGATTTATTCTTTACCAATATAATAATTGGTACATTTAAAGAGACTTTATTAAGCTTTTGAATCATGTGGTGTCACTATTTTTGAGTCAAATGAATTATGTCACTCCACACCAAGTCAATGCCAAGAAGATCAAGTTTGCCTCAAGAAAGGTAATTCGACCAATTGCAGCCTATCTATAGAATAAGTTGGATTCATTTAGAGCCATTCACTCAAAAAAGTTTGATATCATAAACGAAGTCAGAAAAAGGTGAAGTTGTAGTGGAATAAGGAGAAGAAGATCAAAGTGTCAGTTACTTTCTCTCAATGCAGATGTTCACGGCTTACATCAAAAAAATTTAGACTATGCTATCAAGAAGTTCACATGACATCAAGGTCAACAGTTAGACATCGTAGAAGTTTTTTATCACATCAAGGTTTCTAATTTATGTCACGCATCATAGTTTCGCTACATCAAGGAAGTTTCACATAAAGATCAATGTCGCAGCACGACATCAAGGTCGGCGCTCAAGGCATTGCGAAATTAGTAGGCGTTAATTCAAATTTCTAATTGATAATTACCAGAGCTTGTATTTCCTTTACTTATGTCTTCTTTCAGTTTATTATGTCTTTCACTGTCACTTACCAAACACAAGAGACAAAATTTAGGTTTCTGCTGTGGCTAAAACCTTCCTTTCGGAGAGGAAAACCCACAAAATTGTTTCATAGACTTTCATATGACAAGTACCACACCATGGACACAGAATCTGACCCTAAAGCTTCAAGACCTTATCACACTATGCCTCTCCTGTTGATCCTTCTTTTTCACACCGTCTCCGCACTGCTTCCGCACCTTTCACACCGTGCCCTTAGTGAGGTCATTCTTCATTCTCAAGATTCCTTTTTCTTTCTTCTTGAAATTACCTTGGATCCTTCTTGACTTATTCTTTTCTTTATAACCAAGAAAGTGGCACATACTTCGCACTAACCCTAGACCGATCTAAACGTATCTTCTTTTCACAATGTGAATGTTTTGTCCTTCCTGAAGTTTATGCGTGAGAAAACATACTAATACATATAGATATATATGAGTCTCTTCCTTTGTTACTTAGCTCTTCTCTACATATTGTTTCCTATTACATTACACTTTCTGATCTTTACATCAACCGTAAACCTTCCTACACGTATATCACAATCCTTATCCGAAACTCTTTTGCCAGACCGTCTTTTTCATGCTTCAAACCACAATTTAATCTTCCTTTATTGCACTTTACTTCAGTCTTAAACTTGTACCAAATCATAAAAATATTGTCCAAAATTTTTAAAGTCAAACTTAAACTATGCTCCTTTTAAATAGTTGACCTTACTTGTAAATAAGTTTAATTATGCTTTAGTTATGAGGCCAAATTGAACACATATATGAGCCGACTTATAGATGATATCTTCTGCGTAATGAAGGCTAACAATAATGAAGAGTATATACACCATATTTTGTTATTTGATTCGCATGTTATCATCATACTTGAGCCACTAGACCAAGGTTATATGACAAGTTCTGAGGCATACATATCTGAATTACTTCTGCTGGCACATGACTCAATTTATGACAAGATGACAACCTTAAAAGACATCAAGAGAAGTTCATCAAATATAAATCCAATAATAATAAAATCCTTGCTCATGAAACCCATGAATCAAGCTTAACAAAATACATTTTGTTATCTTTGTCTTTCATTACATAAATGCAATTATAGTCAATATGAAGACTGCATTTAGGTATACTTTTACAACACACAGTAATGTTGCTTCAAGGTTTACATGGTTGCATTAAGATCAAAGTTGTTAGTCAAAGATATCATCAAGATAGAAGTGTTGTCACGACTAGGTCAAAGACAGTATTGAAAATTATCATCTGGCTTAAAAATAAAGGTTGACTTGGTGGAGGAAGTTCATGTTTACGTCAAGAGTCTTGGATTATCTCGTAGTGTCATCATGAATAGTTGTTGACTGGCTCTCAAGATTGGGGTTTTTCTCTCGGTTGTCCACCTACACCGTGTCCTTGATATTCATGCCATTTTTTTTGGTATCATCATTCTACTAACCTAGTGTTCCTAAATTGGAGGTCATAAATGTCGTACCAGTAATAGTAAACCTGTTGAAGTGAAGTACCATATGTGCCTAGTATTTGTTTTCACTACTGTGTTTAGTGTTTTCCAATGTTTTTTGGTTTTGTGTTTTTATTCTAAGAGTGGAAAAGAATGTTTTGGCAAAGAGAAGTTAGCTGTCACACTAAACAGAAAGTAAAACTTATTCTAAATTATGTATGACTTAAGAACAGTAATGCAATGTTTAATACAAAAATAATCTCAGAAAGCAAATAACTCAATAACTCACAACATGAACTCAATAACTCATAACATGAAATCAATCCTATCTATCTATTAGAAATATGTTGAATAGCTTGGGAAAAGGATGTTAGTGTCATGAGGTTCTTTCTGGCAAACAACCACCTACAAGATCATGTGGAAAATCTCATCCATGGCTAGAAATTTGTTGAACATATTTGAAAAGATAGTCCGCAACATGAGGAATTCTCTACTCTAAATTAACCTATGAACTGAGATTAACATATTCTGCAACTTAAATTGTCACTACCAAGCCTTATTCGTAAATTAGAAGTCTTTGGAATAGTTTTGGGAAAAGCTATTTGCACAACTATAAGAGATTGCGCAATGTACCAAGGCCTTGAACCGATATCACTTAATTCCTCACCACAGGATGATGTATTTGGAATATATCAGTCAGTAAGAGTAGTTTGTAAATAATGAAGGCCTTGAAATCTAATGGAACAACACTAGTACAACCGACCAATAAAATTAACACAATGATAAAGTCGAAATTAAAATGCAATCATTCAAATCCTTGAAATACAAAGTGACCGACAACCTGTACTAGAATTCCATTATCCTAACTTGAACACAAAAAGGAATGTAAAACCTAGGCTAGAGTGCTATTAATATAATCTCTGAAATACAAAGTGAATTTAAATTAAACTAGTGCACCATTAACTTCCTGGGAGAGTACTACAACTACACTTATAATGTAACTAATCACCTAAATGTTCTGTACCGTTTCATTCCGGATTAGGTGTATTTGGAATAATTACGTAATAGGACCTATTTTAACATGTGATGTAAATGAGCATAAAAACATAACTTCATTAAAATATGAAGCTCCTGGGAACACCACAAAATGCATGTCTCTGTATCCGTAGTTAGTACATATTTTGGAAGAGATTAATAAGACAAGATTAGTCACACAACCGATGTAATCGAGCACAAAAACATAAAGTTCAAAGAAAATGCAACTAACTCTAAAATACTGCGCTACCTCATTCAATAGCATATTTGGAATAATTGTATGAACAATACTTCAAACGTAGCATCCAATGCAAGTGAAGATAAAACAAAAGTTTTAAAATTGCTTAAACTAGAATGCAACAAGGCTAAAGTTACTTATTCACAATGTGGGCATGTTGCCTCCTTTGTGTAGTAGGGGGTCTTCACTACCCATCAACATACAAATATCCTCAATATTTCGCATTCTGTAATAAAGCGTACGTTTTCTCATTAAAGGAAAGTATTTAAAACAATATATCACGGTTTTCTAAGATCTACAACAAAACACAAATCTAGCTAGTTGTTTCTCACTCTCCCGAGTCATTCTTATAAGAAAATTACAATCGCCTTGATATAAACAGAATAAATGTAGTTCCTAAATAAAATCAAACTAGAACCTTGGTCCTCTGTGAATATGATTGAGGACACATTCAGGAATCCTTGTCCTATTAGAAGTCTATCTCCTAGTTTTGGTTTCCCACGTGTACAACTTTTCACCCGTAGAATTCCCATTAGGACTTTGTGGAGCAAGGAATGATGTATTTAAGTCCGGAATTCACCCATATGCCGTTTTCGAGGTAGACACTGAACCGTGGAAACATGAAGACACTGCGACTGGGATATTAACTAGCGCGTAATGGCTGCATTCCGAGTTAAATCTAGTCAAAAATTACTTACAACAACAAACCATGAAAGTGTAGTGTTAGTCATTATATACATTCCCAGCAACTTTAATTAATCCTATCGATCATTTAAGCCCGTAATTGATGGGTGAACAAAGGAAATGAAGTGAAATGTGGTGGAAGAATATCTTTGGGGTCTGAATATACCCTTAACGTAAAGTTTTTGCATGTCCTCATGTAATCAACTCATATATTCGAGATTTCTACTAGGACATTCAGGCTCCTTCTTCCGTTTGCCTCGATATTTAATTTGTCTCCCTAGGCTTCTTAATGACCAACTTTGAATCTTCAAATTTATATGACTGTCAAATTTTTGTTTTTCTTCTTCACTTTCATTAGTTTGTACAATCCTTTTCCATTTGCAGAGAGAGTTGTATTCATATCACTTTTCAGCTTAACTCCGCTCCCTAAAATGTCATTCTCATTCTTGATAGCATGCCTATTGAGTACTTCTAACTCATATTTGTCTCTTTCTAGAACATCAATTACAGACATTTTGGTGGGCTAGGAGTCTTTCCGTCTTCTACTTTCATGTCTTCTCTAATTTCTCATTGAGCACTATAAATTTGTTGCTGAGTCAATTCATTCTCCGGAGTTTCTTCACCGGCATCTCCGTCTATGTTTGGTGCTCAAGATTTAGGCGTTAGTGTCTTCTTCATCCTCAATGTTTATGATTCTGCTTTGTCTAATCTCTGCCTTTCTTCAATATACCTTGTTCTGTGGCTTCGCTCTTGGCTGGAGATGGTCTCAATTTCCTTGGCATAACTTTATCATCTTCTCTTTTTTAAGTTGTTTCAATTTCAATCAATTTCTTTAAATTATCTCTTCACCTGGGTTCCTCTTGTATAGACTTACTACTTTAGTTTCAACAAAATTTCTGGGGCTCTTTCTCCGCTTCTCTTCGTAGGTTTGCCTTCAAAGAGATTCCTTGGTTCTTCAAAGTGATTCCTTACTAGAAACTCATCCCAATTATCTCCATTTTTTCTCAAATGATGTTCAATTAGGATTTTGACTAAACCACAGATACAAAGTGGTTTCAGAATTGAACCCCTCTCTTCTTTGTACATTAGAGGCCATTCTCTTTCAAACTATGAATAGAAAACGGTAAATTAATTCTTCATCTAAGAAATGCATCAATAACCGAATATGATAAACATAGAGGGTACTAAATCTTCAATAAGTGATAAATTTTTGCAAAATGAGCAAATACATTCCTCCATTTATTCTTCATGTCAGAAAGGAATACCTTTTCTAAAATGGAACATCCATACCTGTAGGTTTTGAGTATTTGCCTCCATACCATTATGAAATTCCTATTTTTTGAACCAAGCTGCTTCCTTGTCCTGGTAATTCTATCATTTCTACAATGAAAAGCCTCACAATAGTGAATTTGTCATCTCCTATTTTGACCTTCTTCTCCATTGAAGGACCGCAGAATGTTTTGTTACCTCTTTATGAAAACCATTAAATTTTTTCCAAAAATTGTAACCACTCACCAACAGACATTTCTCTCATTTGTGGATAACTCATACTTGTCTCCAACTGGTTCCTAGATTCATTATGGCATTCAGTTTTTCAACCTTCAAATTATCGCTCGCTTACCATGGAAAATGGTTGTTAAAGAGATGTTTTACTCAAAGATGCTTCTCTGCTTAAGGTAATTTAATGGTCGTAGAATTGCTGAAAGAAATGATATGATATAATAAATGAGACATCAAGTGGTGGAGAATGATTCACCAGATTAATGAGTTAAGAGCTATCACAAGTTGAAAGACCGCGAAAATTTTCATGTAAATTTCAAATCATCACTAAATGCTTGCTTTTCAGGTGATTTGACCCATTAGGTCATCATGACTTTAACTGCTTAAGTTTTAAATGATGATTTGGAATGGCGAGTAGAAAGGTGATTTCGTCTAAAGTGAAGATAAAGTTTGATAGCATGATCAAATATGACTAATTAAAAAAATAAATTTTTGAATTGCTGCTATGACTTAACTATGCTAAAACTTTCATGATCTCACACCACAATAATTTCATAATCCTTACCTTGCTCTTCTTTGATTTTTTTTTTTTTTTTGGTGGTTTTGATATGCCTGTCCTCCTCGAAATCATTGACTTTCAAAATTCTCATAACCTTTGATTTTTTCTTCGTTGTCTTGGGATATGGGTGATCAATTGGCCGCTAAATCAAGTGAGATTATCAATAGTGCTTCTAGATCTCTCGGGTCACAGTAATGTCTCCATCGCTTCAACGTTCCATCGTATTGCGTATCAAAAATTGTAGGAAGTCTTGAAACACGTGAACAAATGGCTTGAAGTATGAATGGAATGCCAAGAAATGAGTTAAAATGAATAATAAAATATGGTGTAATGAGCATGAGTGAAGTGAATAATGTGAATGAAATGAATCACAAATTATGAAGAGGAAGTATGAAAGGACCTCGCAACTTATGATTTGTATTATTCAATTGCGTAAAAGATCAAAATTTTAAAATCTCGAGATGAAATGAGTGGTGACCATGAAATGAAAATGAATGAAGTATGAAATAAGTGAGCATGGATGAATGGAGTAAAATGAGCATGGATGAAATGGAATGAAACAATCAGCAAGTGAAATATGGATTTGGTACCTTTATGATTTCAGGAATAGCTACTATAGAAAAGAACAAATTTGAAAAGCTAAAAAGTGTCAAAGATCGATTTTCACTCATTCTTCTCAGATAAGTAAACATGCTAATCAATGATTAGTTTTCACGTTTATATATATATATATATTATTTTATTTTATGCTTTTGGAATCTTAAAAAATTAATTCAGTTGATGAATAGTTATGTACCTTTCATTAACTTCACATCACTGCTCGGAATCTTCGTACAAATTCTTTCTTGAAAGTGGCTTATGATATAGCTTCTCAATCTATGATCATTTACAAGAAAAGTGACCTTTTCTTCATCTATTGTCCTTGATTTTTGATTGCTCCAATACAAAAAATTTATAGTTTCATATGGCCCAAGCCAATGTGTTTGAAATTTACCCTTGAAAATTCTTGAACTTTGAATCAAACAAGAGAGCCCACCACCTTCTTTTAAACTTCTTTTCTGATACTTATCACATTTTAGTCCTTTTTGTTGTTGGACTATACTTGTTTCTTCTAACTGTATCTTGTCTGATTCCCATCCAATTCATTTATCTCCTGCTTCCAACTGTGCTTTTGTGGTTTCCATAGATCAAGTCTCAATTTAACCGCTATTTTAAAAGTTTGAATCAAACTCTATGGGAAACAAAACTTGTTTTCCACAAACAAGTTCAGGGGAGTAAGGACCCGTTGTATGCTTTCCATGTAGTTTTATAGGATGGCCAAATCTTCGTGAAGCCTCGTCTACCCAATCTTCTTCTATGTAAATGGACAGCCTTTGTTAGATCCTTCAATGACTTTATTGGCAGAGCTCCACTTGACCATTTGCTTGTGGACGATAAGAGTAGATTTTCCTGTTCAATTTTTGTACCCTCTCCATCATTTGTTCCACTAGCTTTGGATGTAAATTGAGCTCTTGATCTCAGAATAATTTCTGGGGACACTAAAACGAGAAAAATATTTTCAAAGAAAATTAACTACGATGCTTCAAGAAAGTGTAGCAATACTATTTCTAACCATTTGGTGTAACAGGATCACAAGTAAACTAATATATATTTATTTTTGTTTTGATGGAGGACTAATAGGTCCCACAAAATCTAAAGCCCATTTTTCAAAAGGTTCAATATGTACCGAGGTCAGACAGTATCTCACCTAAAGGAGAAGGTTTCCCCATCTTTTGGAAACTGAAGCCACACCTTGACACTTCCTTAGCATCTTTAAAAAGGGGATGCAATAATAATACCCTAAAATGTTGATCTATGTTGTTTCATCAAAGAAAGTGTCCGCCATGTTCATCATGACATTCGAGTGTGAAAAATTTAAGAACTTCTAAACTTATATATATAATAAATAAGTAACCCTATGATACATAGGAAAAATGAAGTACAATACTAATAATATAATATGTATATATATTTTTTTAAGTAATCTCTGCGAGATTATATTATCTTGTAAATCATGGCAAATCACTAGCACAAATGGAAAATCGTTGCCTAGTGGGAGTTCATGGGAAAGGTTCCAATGAAGATATGGTAGTTGAACTGTGTGTTGAAGGAAGTGAACCTGCCCAGTGACCAAGCATGGCACATGGTGACTCGTGAGGGTGATGGCGAGTTCTCGGTGCTTGAAAATGCGTTCTAGTTCTTACCTTCTGCCGAGTGTTGTTGCTCATTCTACTACTAGCATCGATATTGGAGGTTGAGAGGAGTTTAAGCATGGAAGGTAGCAGACCAGAATTACAAAGAGAACCCCATGATGGGGCTCCATTTTTCCCTTTGGTATTTGGGCCCTAAGATCTTCATTCCATTGAACAAACAATTAACCATTCAACCAACAACAACTTGACCGAGTTGATTAGGTACAATTCAACTTAAACTAATCTTCAAAACTATGCTTTGCACTATCCCATATTTATCACACTAATGCTACACAACATTGAGACATTCTAGCACTCAACCTCATGCATGCACAAAATTTTCATTAACATCTATGCACCCTAACCAAGTGAGAATCGTATCAACAATTTGCACCAAAGTTTGTTATAGTGTTGAAAGTTCATAAGAAATTTAGATCCACAGTACCTTAAATAAATTTTGAGATAACTCCTCCAAATTCAACCACAATAGAGAAACTTGTGAGCAACTTTAAACCTAAAATTAGGATTCGTGTTCCTAGAACAATCATAAGAAGTAGTTGACATATATGTTGAGTTTTGGAGTCTTATTAACATTGATAATGCAATGGCTTAGTCAAAACTCACACATTGAAAAGTCATCAATGAAGAGAAGACAATATCATTATGAATTACACATACCTAAACTTCCTACCAAATTCTACGAAGTTTTTTTAAATCTCTAGCTATACATAATCTTATTTTAAATACAAATTCCACAAAGCCTTCTTCACATAGTTAACAAATGGCTATTGTAAGAGAATTTCTTTACATAATAGTAATATTAGCAATCGGCAGATTATTTCATATTGGAACTTGCGAATACAATTTTATGTATTGTATGATACCAACTTGCATTATCAAATAGACAATAATCATAGTTTTGACGGATACATGTAAACCATACTTGTGCACAATGTTGAATGCAATGTCACCAAGGCGTAGTCGTTTGGACGGTAATGATTCATAAAATAGTGAAGAAACTTAGTAACGATACTATGGAACTTAACTTTATTATACACCAATGACCACATTTTATGACCAAAGGAGTACATATAGATGTGTTGAAATAAAAGCCTATCTCCAAGTCATGTGCTCACCCAAGCCACTACACCTTCTAGTTCTAAAAAGAGGGAAAGCACTTATTAACGTCGAATAACAAGGAAGTTTGAACACATAAATTAATAAACTAATTGGCTACTGTATATACCATTATTTGAAAACAAATTTTGTGTGCATCGTGTTTGTTAATCAAATCCTTTATATATGTTAGGATTTATTAAAACATCTTCAACCCTTAGATGAAAAGCAGATAGTTATTTAGTTATGGCATGTTACTCATGCATAAGCTTCTAAGAAACAAGCGAATTTCAATGGCTATGAAACTTGTGTGAGGTGCCTTGGCATCAAGACAGTCGTCGAGCAGGGCATTGGGCACCTTCACTTGTAATATTCTCTATATGCGCTAAATCGTTATAATGTTTGCGCCTATCATGATTGGAAAATGGCGTAGTTACACTTGTACGCCTTTTTTTCATGTGTAATGTTCTATTTCTCATATTCGATCGGTAGTAATCGACCTAAATTGACAAATCTTTAATCGTGTCACAATTGAGCAATAATCATTTTCATTTTCAAAGGTGCACGCCCATCTGAATGCTCCTGCTCTACTTGGAGGTGAAAAAAATTGTTGCTGCTTAGTTGTTGAATGACTTTGTATAATTGTGCATATTAGTAAGGGGAGAGGAATGAGTCCTCTGAGATTCTCAAAGCTTGCCGATCGTCAAAGTTTAAGCAGATGGAAAACTTCTCTGCAGACACATAGGCATTCATGCACCAACTTTCTTATTCTCAAGAAAATAAACTCTACTTATAAGTCTCAATGTATGGCCCATTGACAGACCAATGAATTACTTCTCTCTTCTTTGAACCCTCATCTCTGTCATAGCTTGGGAAAGATGCACTTGGACTGTAGCAGACCTTGCCCCGTGGCTTCGTAGCTTGAAATGAAGAAAACTTATTGCTGGGTGACTCTGCATGCGTAGAACCTCATCATCATCATCATCTCTCGGTTTGAAATCAGTCATCTCATTTTCTCCAAAATACAACTACCAATAAATAGAGACAACGCGAGAACAATAAATATATACACAGGCTGATTTTTGAATTTTGTTGTTTTTCTTTACATAAATGCTCATATAAATAACTGGCCAAGTCTTCAGACAAAGCCCTAAACAATGGAAAACCCAAGTTCGAACCGTGTTCCCTGAACTCATGAAGGTAATGGCAGCAAACTTTCTTAAATTTCACAACAATCCACATAAAATTTATCACAGAATGCTCTAAGGGTTTCTGGAATTCAAAAGTTGGTAAGCAGGCCTTCGTAAATGAGTGGTCTGTTCAATGTAGAGAGAATCTGCGATTACCTCCCGAAATTCCTTTCAGTTCAGTTCTTCCCAAAATAGCTATGATCAGTCCATGAACCCTAATGATAAAATAAGGAGGTTGACTTCGAACAATGCAATTTCGAATCATTTAATTGGCTAGGGACTGTAATGAAAACCTCTGAAAAGCTTTTGTGTTTCACCGATATGACCATGGGCCGACAAGATATATATGTCTTTGCACACATTTTGCATTACACAGTTTTCTAGGCTCTTCCGCTCATTTTCCTTCAACAACAACAATAGCATCAATCGCGCGATTACAAAATTGGGTATCTGACAAACTATATTTTCCTAATTGAAATTTCGTATTGTTCATATTTCCAATTCCAAATTCTTACGTTATCATTTGTTTTGAATTGAAATTTCAGGTGTGGTAATAGGTCAAATTGTACACCAAGACATTAAAAGACTCCATGACAAGTAGCCTGTGACTATTCAGCTCTCTATATTCCAAGTCACAATCAACCACCCCACATAAATTCTTTACCCATTTGTCAACCTATATGCATTATGGAAAATTTATATGGTTTGCTGAATGTTAAACATAGTGCCAACAAATAAATAAAACTTATGACATGTTACCAAATGTAACAACTTGTCATGCAATTACATTCCATTTCCCAAAAGTAATTAGAGCACTTAACACACGTTTAAAGACATGAATGCCCTATCTTAAATAATTTTTGAGATTAACATATTTGCTTAGAACACCGACACAACTTTTCCCTTTAGCCGACCGTAAGAGCATTCTTCCACAAAAGAAATGTAGATATTACCCCTATTGTCAATGTCATATGCTTCATACTTCGGTCAATGTTAATCTTAAAATTTGTCGATAGGAAAACTTAGCTCCATTTATCTTGAACAAGGGATGATTGGGGAGATCGATATGTTTAATATCCCTCAAAAACAATTGTACCATGTGTTACCAACATAATATACAAAACATCTATGAATCGGATCATGAAAAGAGGAGCATTGTGATGTATTGTTCAACCAAATTTCCACCTATGTCCTTTGAATCAATAGATGCCAAAAATCATTTTCAAGTTGTTATCAAACAAGTTCAAACCATAGATGGGACCTTGAACACATATTCCAATTGCGTAAAAACAACATTTGCATCAAAATTTCTACTTGGATTTATAATATAGTAGTCTCGTGAGTATTCCCTCCCATTTTGCGCTTAAATCGAATACAAACGAGTCACAAGGTTTGTTAACATAAGAGGCTTTCCCATCATCACTTCACGCTTGAGATAAGAATTGAATTTTTTTGATCATATTCGTGCTTGTGTGATTGTGTAACTTGTCCTGTAATTCACCTTTTGCCGTGGTTACATAAAAAAACAACACCTTTTAATAAGGGTGATAAACTTGGGATTGTTAGAATGCTTGACCTTGCGATCTCCAAGGTTCATTATGAAGATGGTATAAACAACCTAGTTTTTCAGTATTTCACTTTGAAGTAAATTCCATCATCATGTTCAACTCATCATTTGAGAAAATAGAACTAAATGAACTCTCTCATGAACCTTACATATGTCAATAAAACTTCAATACTAGAACAAGAACAATTGTACCATGTGTTACCAACATAATATACAAAATCTATATGAACTAACCATGAAAGAGGAAATCGTAATGTAATATGTTCAACCAAATTTACCTTACATTCTTGAATCATTAGATTCCAAAACTCATTTTTCAAGTTGTTATCAAACAAAAGTTCAAACCACAAGATGATCTGAACACATATTCCACCCGTGCAAACAACATTTTGTATCAAAATTTCCTAATCGGATTTACATAAATAGCCTGCCCCTGCATATGCAAGGAGAGGTCGATAGAGTATGTTGTGAATTATTAATTTGAAGTAATTGTAGTTTTTGAGATGAAGGAGATTTTGTAGAGTTTTGCACAAAGATGATGGGTGCAATAAATTGCATAGCTATACAAAATAAATATGAAGAGGGCAACCTCCACTATCCGTCATAAGGCTGCTACATATTGAGTTTATAAACAAAGCAAGAAATTTGTAAGTAACCCAGCCTTCACGTCAACTCATTTTATTTCTATTCAATTCCCGCTTATGTTAGAGACTTATTCGATGAGTTGTGTAGCAACCTTCACAATTAAACAACATTCTCAGGATCCAAAAACTGATCTAAGACTTCGATCACCGTGTTGTTAAAAAAGATTTCTCCATCATACAATATCTAAAACAAAAAGTAGAAAGGACTTAAAAAGGGACTTGTTGCCATAAAGTTTATATTTCTTCAAAGAAAGAGGGTTTTTCATCATAATAATTGTTGGAACTCAAAAAGAAACAAAGTGGAAAATTATGATGAGCAAGGAGAGATTCACAAAATACAAAGTTCAAAATCTTGTTTTTGTCTATGAGTTGTTTTGCCATGAGCAAAGCTATTTCAGAAAGGAAAACAATTAAGTTCATTTTTTGTAGAGATACCTATGATGACAAAATAATTAAAAAGAATAAGAAATGAGAAATATTTTCAGCATTTTCACAACTATAGCGGGCAACGCAAAGGCGTTGAATATATATTTAGAAAGTAAAATTTAAAGCCATTTAGTAATAGTAATAACAATATAATCATGACGCAACTGCTAGATGAAATTATATGAGACTCACTTATTACAATAACAAATGCAAAAATAAGTGGCTTTTTTGGTCAAAAACCAAAGAATCATGTTATCACACAAAACAAACTTTTATCGAAGTAGAATTCATTCCGCTTACTTCTGCGTATATTTACAGAGAATACTGCACCAAATCAAGAATGACAAATCTAACCAACATGGCATTCAATGATGGACCACATATACCTGTGGTAATTTGAGGAATTGACCTTTCAAATATTGCTAATAGTATTAAATCTTGGCATAAACTAATTAAAGTTCCACAAGTTTCAAGTTTTTCATGCTAAAAATATGGTTAAGACTCAACATTGTCGTAATGTATTTAAACAACCAAAAATCATTCAATACAAAAGGAATATAGGGAATAAAACATTAATATACATCAACTTTTATCGTGAGGATGATGATATGGACTCCCGCATAACTTAAAGACGCAATCTTTTCAAAGGTAAGAGATTGTTCACTAGATATCAGAAGTAAGTGTTATAAGAAGCCATTCCTGCCCCAAATACAAAGTTTAGAGCTGGCGAGAAGGCTCGACTATTCAAGAACCAAGGAATTCAAACCGAATGTTCATTACTTCAAAATCCAAGTAATTCTTTTGGTCAAAATCAAAGAATCTTTGTTACTTTCAGTAGAAAAAAGTACATCAAACAAGAATGCATACCACTGACGGTAAAAGCTTGTGGAGAGTACTGGAAGAACTAAACAAAAAGACATAATAAAATGTGCTAAAGGCTATTCAGAAATGACCTACATGTGTAACTATACTATTGGGTTTCTTCAAATACAAAGTACACCAATGTACTTTCCCAAGATAGAGAAAATAAAATGTCCATGTTTTAAGTTTCTTCGTGTTTAAAATATGAAAATCAATGTAAGAAGACTTAGAATAAACTTAAATTATTCAATAGAGAAAAGGAATATAGGGTAAGAAACATAATCATATTAATAATCGTCCATACCTTTCCTTTATGAAGTAAAATAATTTAAAATGCCATAGATCCAGTTTTGGAGTTCCAAAAAGGTAGTGGCCCAACAACTCGTGCGAACACAACAAGAGCTATAATAATACCGTTCACAGATGTTTTCTACATGTTGATGATTTCATTGAATCAAGAGCATTCTCAAGCCATAGATTACCAACATATGAATAAAACCGGTATCGTTTTCGGATTACCCAAATGTGAGAATAAAACCAAAATATGAAACCGACCCTAAATATGAGATGCAGACCTTAAATAGGATCAAACACATCAAAATTTATTTGTAAACCTATCCGTGGGAGCAAGATTTTTATGCACAGAGATCCTTAGTATCGTCCCCGAATCCAACAAAAACTAATAGTCAGCACGCTCTTTATATATTGTTTCTCAACATTATTTTGCACCACGCTTTGTTAATTCGGGTTGATGTATTATTATTGCAATAATACATCCTTTGTAATAATTTGTCATCTTGTCTTCTTTTGTATGTAAATTTATATAAAAAGAGAGACTTAATTCAAAGTTAGGAAATTGTGAATGCTTTCATCAGCTAAAATCTATTAATATATATTCCTACAAAACTGTGTCAGCGATTGCCTCCATTGCTTTCATTTTTTTTTCATTGTTAATGGGTTCCATTTAAAGCCTGGGTACATAAATGAGAAGAGCCAGCTTTTCTTTTTAGATGTACCTTAAATAGGATTAAACCCACCGTGGAGCAAAAGATTTTTGGGTACGTAGATCCTTCGTATTGTCCCCGAGACCAAATGTAGCATCAATAACTACGCCTTCCGATATGGTATTACCAAGAGATATTTGCACCAACAATGTACAATCTTGGGTTGATGTGATAGTGTAGACATCCTTGCCTGCTCGATACTTTGGATTTCAGTGAAGCGTCTTCAGGGGTCTTTTTCATTTTTTTTTTTTTTTTTTTTTTTGATTTAGAATCGTTATTTTATAATGTTACAAGCTTTATTATTGCAACAATACATCTCCGTAAAGGGTATGTTGTGCATTCTTTCTCACTGCATTAACATTGGTATCCGCATTGACAAGATTTTGCTGTTTTTCCATTTGAAAGTTATTAGTGTCCGTATTGCCGTAGTTCCGATGTTTTTCCATTTGAAAACCAACATTGGTATATGTATTTCAGAGTTCCGATGCTCGCCATTTGAACCGGGATTTAGTGTTATAGCATCTTTTCACTTTGGTATTAATACTGTTTTTTATGGCTACTGTGTTTTGATGTTTTACATTTCCGTGTCATTCTGTAAAAGTGTTATAACCCCCATAACATTGTCTTTGCCAATATTTTGATGGATTTGCGCTGATTTTGCAGTGTTATAGCATCCCCGCCTTAACTCCAAGACATTATCACATGTTGAATATCTTTGATGGTTTAGTTATTTGATGCTTTTGTTGGATTTAGAGCATATAACATCATTCTGTTTTGCTCTGCATTTTCATTGCTATGGCGCTGATGCTTGTCTTTCCGAAAGCTTTTCTGAGTTGTGAATTATAGTATCTTTTCTCACTGAAACCAACATTGTTATCACCAAAACCTCTGATACCATGGTAGAATTTTCTCCTTCCTGGTCTCCTGGTGGTTATCAATAGTGTTATGCTTTTGGGAACTGAAAGTTCAGCTTTTGGATTGCAAGTTTTAGTATCATTCCTCGCTTTGATATTAACATTGGTAAATTGCGACAATCCTGATGTAATGCTTTATGGGTCTTTTGACTTGTGTACCGATGAGATTTTGTTCCACGCTAAGAGAATCATTTTCACCACTAAATGAATTGATCTAGTTATTGATTTCCAAAGGATCAAAAATTATGTTGTTGGTGTGTCTAAGATTTGTTTTATTCTTCATGGATATCTTACCAGCTTGTTGATTTCTGAGCACCAACTATCGCCATAGTCGTCGTTAAAATTGCTATCTGCAAGTACCGAAGAAGTCACCTCTGAAGCAGCCCAAGACAAGGAGACCATCTCATCGTTCTCAGCTGGCAGCATATCAAGACCATTTTTCTCAATGCAATCCAGCCTTAATCCTCCGAACCTGCTGCACACATAGTCAACACTACCACCTACATTTTCATTCTCGAGCCTTCGCCAATTAATCGAGAGCCTAACACAAGATACCTGTTCCCATTTGTATTGTTTTTTTATTTGGTCTGTGAATGGGTGTTCAAATTTCTACAATCTAATACAAAGACTTGATTGAGAAATTCTCAACACCTGGTTAGTAGAAAAAAAATTACATCCTCCCCAATCTCAAGTAGCCTCGTTGGAGGTCAGACGTCTTCTCGTTTCCAGTTACCAACAAAGAACAATTATCATCGAGGTTAGCCTAAGCGCAAATTTCTAGCCCTTGTGGTCGCCAAACGCAGAAGCTAATGATTACTTCAATATACATGGCGACGAATACCAAAGATAGCAATTCGCGAATCAAGCATGAGGATTGAAGAAGAACTAAAAAACCACCTCAAAGATTGGGTAAGCTGCTTTAGAGGGTTTTAATACCTTAAGTCCCTTCTCAGTAGGACGATGCTCGCTTAAGCAAGACTGTGATCGATTCAATGCTTCGGGACTTCAATGAGACAATCATGGCCGTATAATTCCACAATCATAACATACTATTTTGGAACGAAGATAAGCAACACTTACACCATACAATGAAACCTACCATATGAGATCATGACACAAAAAATGATACTACGACAAATAATGAAAATCCAACCAACCATTGCATAAAAGTTAAGCAGAACAACAATCTTCAAAATAATTAAATTCCATCAATGCCACCAGCAAGAATAAAGTAGCACCAAAGAAGGAAAATCTAATTTTCCGAGAGTCCTGAGATACTAATTTGATGTAACCCAATTAGCAAGTTTGTCAAGGAGATTCGCTATAACAGAGTTTTCACATTGAATGGGAGACAAAGTAATTTTAGAAATCCATAACAACTATAGTAGAACCGCTTACCTTGAAGTACTTAAAACTTTTTCTTCAAGAATATCCTCACTTAGCATCAGAGATGTGTAGTACCGACATTAAAATTGTCAATATCTCTAAAGAAAAACTTGCCTACCATAAGAACTAAAAATTGTCATTATCTCTAAATAAAAATCCTAACATGCTCATAAGAATCAGTCAGTGATAATTATTGCATAGATAAGGTTAAAAGTCAGACTTAATGAGACAATCATGGCCTTGAAGATTATCATATCTTCATATTTCTAATAATGAGACCATCATAGAAATCAAAGAAAACTACATAGGCTCGTAGGTTTCACTATTTTCAAAATACAGAATGGGCAAGCGTTACAACAAGAAGAAAGACCTGCTTCGTTACATGTAAGGACGCTTTCTTATTTTCTATCGCAGTTAGCGATTTCCATATTCTCGTGATTACCCTAAAAGGTCTTATGGTATGTTTGATCAAGTTCGTAGCTAATAAAATGGATTCGGTTTGTAGAAAGTATTATGTTCTCGCAGACCTCCTAGCAAGGGCTTCCATCTCTTCGCATTGCTCCGAACTAATCGCTTCGAAAGATCTTATGGTTATGACAAGTTCAAGGAACCTAATAATGGGTTTAAATCAAGATCGTATAGCGAAAGAAAGCGAAGCGTAAGAAAGAAAGGTAAAATGATGAAGTTGAAAAAGCAGGTGCGTTAATAATTGCTCTTTTTCTTTGATGAGCAAGCGAATTTTCTTTATGAAAAAAGATCGAAGAACCGTTATTGGTGATCACGTCTGCTATTGTGAGTCGCAGGGAGGAGAATTACTTTCGAAGTGAAGAAAATGGAAGCCGTATTATTTCTCAATCCGCTGGTCGTCAAGTTTAAAAAATAGGACATATCATCCATCACTCGTTGTATTAATGTATCAACCATCAGACCGTCTTAATGCCATCGTTGTTGCTTTGGAGGATCGTGGTACAACATCATGGAGATTCATCGCCGTGAACAATTTCTGCACCACGGCCGAGAGCTAAGTTATAAAGCGCTAAAGCGAAATCACAGATGAAGAGGAGGCTATCAGATAAGTGGGAGTTGCCAATGACGAAACCAAAGAACAAAAAGGAACAAAAAGCCGGCCGTGAGATTTTACAAGAAAAGGCCTATTGGCCTAAAGATCGAAACCAGAACGGCAGTGAACAAAATACTTTGGAGATTAAAAAGCGATGATCAAAAACTCCATCTTCTTTTCATAAAAGATAGTGCCTCCAGGCTTCAAATATGTAGTATGTGAGTATTCTTCCTATTTTTCACTTTGGAATGAATACAAATGAGTCACGGGCCAAAGGTTTGTTAACATAAGAGGTTTCCCATCATCACTACGCCTTTGAGATAAGAAATGAATTTTAATTTGCCACTGTGCTCGTGATTGTGTAACTTGTCCTACTTCACCCTTTTGAAGTCGTGTTGGCATAAACAAACACCTTTTTAATAAGGGTGATAAACTTTGGGAGTGTTAGTCATTTGACCTGATCTCCAAGGTCTATTATGAATATGGGGTTAAAACAACCTAGTTTTTTCAAAGTATTCAATTTCTAAAGCAAATTCCAT